>JABFQC010006691.1:0-10596 GCA_022817085.1 Psilanteris sp. ZL-2020 | reverse complement strand
TGGTAGTATATATAATAAACTCGCTTTCATGATTACTCCGCGTTACAATGTGTAAGTCCCGCTTTCATAGTAGAAGAATACATTAATTCATAATTATTAACATGGCACACATGATATTATTTTAAGTTAATCGATTTTCAAATGCAGATCTATTAATGGATTTGTATTGTTACTAAACAATTTACTTGAAAATATTTTTTAAATTCAATGTTATTGTAATTATTTTTTCTATTAAGGGATTGTTAAGGGATTTTTCTCGTAAATTTTTATATAAATAAATATTATATATAAACATTAATTAAATATTTTTTGAAAAGATAAAATGCGTCAAATTAAACTAAACTGATGTTCGTTTTCAGAACATCAAATCGTTTCGAAACCGATTTCAGGTTATTTTTGTTTACAAATTTATATAAAATCGTCTTAAAATCGTTAGACTTGTTTATTTATACTAATTTCCTATTTATTGTATAGAATAACCTTGTATTGAAGAATCACTTAAAGTGGTTTAATTATATAGAAGTACAGTTTTAGCCCTGTTTGAAAACGTGTACTTCAAAAAAAAAAAAATCAACGACTGAACTCATGACATTACATTAACTGTTCCAGTAATATTAATCATGGAAGTAACGTCTTTTCGGCATTAGTATATTGTCACATAATTTAGCGATGATCATATATTACTTCATTCCACTTTATGTCATTAGATAGATTTTATGTTCAAACATTATTCAAGAACAATAGTACTTTACTAAATGATAGATGCTAACTTCTATTTATACGCGAAAGGCACTTCTGTAATTTACGTACTAAACTAAACTACAATATTATATTCATAGAACTTGAATATTTATTTCTTATATTTCTTTATAGAAATCAATATAAGCTATATTAAATATAATACATTGCGTAATAAAATAATGTTTTTTTGGTACACTCTATGTTTAGTTGTACAATAATATGACTGTATTTATAACTGTTTGCGTTATATTTTATAGAATACGATCTATTTGATAGTGTATAGAAAACCAGTAAATTTTATATAAGTATATTGCGTATTATCAGTATACATACTTGCAATATACACACATTTTTAATATGTATAAAAATAAAAATGATTGAGATTTCAAATTTTATATAAATATATATTGATATAAGTAATTATATAAATAAATTAAATAAGTATATAATTTATATATACAATAATAATTCATTGTTTTATATAAATATAAATAAGTGTCGGGTGAAATTGTGATAAAAAACGTTTACCATTAATACAATTATATATATTTACGATTAACAATTATTGAAAGCATTATTAATTTATTGTTGTAGAATTGGCGGAACTACGTTCGAATATAAAAATGTTAGGCTCAAAATCGATACATCACTACAATCTTGAACATCTACCATTCCCGCAGTATTTGGCTGTCATAATTCCCACGGGTATGACGAATGAATGATCCGTTATATGCATTAGCGAGAAAGATGCGTACATTGTTTCAAACGATTGTTATATTGGTATAAGTGAGAATTGTAAAGGGGATGGTTCAATACTTTGTCAGTTTTGTTGAATTTAACGAGGTGTAGGAAGCACGAGCAAACAGTTCCGGTTCTTTGGTCACAAATCTTTCGTTTTCATTTCCGGCGTTATTTTATTACACGTTTTTGCGTTTAATACGCAATAAGAATGTAATACTGAAACGCGCAAAAAAGTGAAAATAAATTTTTCTACACTTTTTTAATGTTATCATAAAACCTTTTTAACTACTTTTATTAAAGGATAATCGCTTTGGTATAATAATAGAATCAATAATATTTTTTGTTTTTTATTTCAGAGTATAATGCTTTTTGACGATAAATTAATATTTTAATTGTAACGAATTATTTTGAAAATACAGAATGATAGAATTATAAAAATGTAAATTGAAATTTTAATTGTCAAATGTTCACCAAATCTATTATATTATATGCTTTGTAAATGATGAATATATCTTGGTCTGAATTAGTCAGAGGTTTTTAATGTGAAATTATTTAGTAAATGAAGATGAATACATGATATATTTTCAAGCAGGTATATGTACTCTATCGGTGTAAGTCAAAGTCAGTTAAAATAAGTATTTAAAATGACAGTAATCCAGAATTAAATAAAAATTCAAATTTATAAAATAGCAAGTCATACTACACAATCATTAAATCACATATTAATTGAACTGTTTTGATGTATAAAAAAGAATATGAAAGTTAATGTTCAACAAAAATTTTGTTTAAGTTTTATACTTCATATCTCATTTTGATTTTGTTTTTGTATTTGATAATAATATATTTTGTATGTAGATTAAACTAAATAAAAATTTCTCTTTCAATTAAGCATTATACAATAAAAATTGGTTCTACTGGAAAACCGAACTTATTTTGTTGCATGCGTGTAACATTATATTAATTACGTTACACGTTATATTAATTAAGAAAAATAAATATATGTATATATATATATATATATATATATATATTATATACAGATTAATTTTCGATATCAATTTTCAGGCATGTGAGTATAATTATGGATAAAAAGTTTAAATAATCGTAAAAATACTAAAGCTCTTACGGCATCTAGTATTTTATCCACAATTCAATTAGATGAAATCACAATAGTCCGATTTAAATACGACTTATAATTTTTGTAACAATAATATGTGAATTTAATACAAATTATTTTATATATAATATTTCTATAATACAAAAGTCCATTGTCATTTGCATTAGATTTATACATATGGTATATATGAGTATTATAGTGACAGAATTATTTATAATAAGAATCATAAATACAAATTACATTATTACAACTATAAACAAAATATTTTAAAAGGTAAGAAAATATAAACTCTTTGAAATTTTGTTATGGCTTATATGAAATTTAATTCTATTGTATCCCTAGAGTCATATATTTATTTAGATATCCCGAAAACTGTCATATAGAATTATTTATACATTTTACGATAGACGGAACTTGAAAAATAAAATATACCGTCATTTATTACTAAAATACTTGACATAAAAGAGTATTCACAATTGTATATAAAACATGGATGTTACGCTGATAAGAAAGATCAATTATTCTCATTTTGTTTATTTTCGCAGATCTCCAAAAATACATTAAAATAACATTATTATATTTGAATAATGTTCGAATTTTAACGAAATTTCATTGAAATTTTTTTGTTTCTGAATATGAAATTGAAAATCACTACTTTTATGGTGATATATTCAGACAAGTATATATATAATATTTTTTGTTAGTCTTATTGTTGGTCATATTGTTAATATTGTCAGGATAGTAAATTATTTGAGCGTATATAAGTTGCTTATCAAGATTTCAGATTAAATTGAATATTCGATAACTATATATAATCAATATATAATTGTAAATGATATGCAATATAATAATTCATTAATTGTCCGATTTCAGCTTTTATTTTTGAAAATTATGATACAATTATACAAATTGTATTGGGTTATAAATTATTAGTGTTAATCTGTTTGTTAATAATATCATCTGCAAAATCTTTAGATATATATATATTATAATAATTGCATACATGTGCAATATAGTAATAATTTTGGGAACAATAAGCCATTAAATTGACTTATTTAATTGAAGTTCGAGGATATATATTATTTAAGCTATTTCACGATATAGTTTCAAAAACACAGATCCATAAATATATTCGATACATTTATTAATATGTAAGATGAAGTCGTAATTGTCAGGTATTCATTAAAAATATGTTTATATATGTTATAAAAATATGTGATGATATACACAAAAAGGATTTAAAAATTATAATTCATTTTTATTATTTTATAACTTATTGCCTTTAGAAAAACTATTATTAGGTGGATTTTTTATTAAATTTTTCTGAGTACGTTGGCCACAGGTATCCTCTTTGTCGCTCTTGCTACTGTGCCGATTGGCACCCTTGAAAATGGCATCGTAAATCGTGGCCGCACGAGAGCTTCTACCAAGATCATGCGTTCAAGCACCATAATTCATTGTCTACTGGCAATTCATAATCCATTGACTTTTACACTTTGGGAGTGTGTGTGAGCTGGAATGTCCTTAATTTTAAATCGAACAAATTATAGTACAAAATTTTACCTTCAGTTTTCATACGTAAATGATTATTATTACTATCATAAGTGATACGAAAAAATACTATTAACTTATAATTACAAGAAAAAATTGTTATTTTAATATTTCTCATTTAATATTTTATATTATACCAATTCATTTTTTGAAATTTGTAATAAAAGTTATCTTATATTTATTTATTAAAATTGACCTGATTTTATAGCTTTTGAATTATTTTACGTATGCACGATATTTATATATTTATTGGCTGATAATAATGAAAAATGCAATATAATATTCTTATATAATAACATACATTTTCTGACATATGAAAAAATCAAATAATATTATAAAATTTTATTTTATACTGTATTAAAATTTATAAAAAATACGTTAGTATGTAAATACAATCGTTTAAATAAATGGCTGTTTTTTTCTTTTGATAATTTAATTGAATCAAAACGTCAGTAAATGTATATATAATATTCAAAATATTATAACAAAAGTTTGAATGTTTATTTACTTCATGTTTCAGTAAACTTTAATGGTTTCACTTAATTTTTATATATCACAATCCTGCTCCAGACAAGATTTTTCAACGAAAAAGAAAAGTAGCATATAAACCTATTTCCAATTTTAAACTTCCGTAAAAATCGTTCAGCCAGGCTCGTAAATTAAAATTCAGAAACGAAATGAAAAGCAAGCAATACGATACAATTTCTCACTTCGTATTTCTTAAATTTAATATGAATGATTTTCAATCACATTTGACATCAATTCATTTTATCCATGCTCTTATAATGTGCTAAATCTATATTTTTATATATATTTTAATTTAATACCATTAATATTGACCAACAAATAATTTCTGTTGGTACAAGTGTTTACGTATTTTTGATATTTTATATATGAAAATTAACATTAAATAATTGAAATACTTAGTTTTTTGTAATAGAGTAAATATATATTTTATATTTTTATGAATATAAATATAATTGTACGTGGTATCCCTTAAATAAGCAAGAACATAAAATTAATTACATGGAATACTAAGGTTAAATATTATATAAACTTTTAATATAAATTATAAAATTTGAAGTTAATGCTTTTAAATATTTTAGCACATTTCAATCTCAGTGAATAGCAATTGAGGGTATTTTTATACACATATTTACAATATTAAACAAATAATAGTAAACTTGGTCTGGTAGAATCGATCCATATGTTAGTTCTCGGTTGTTACTTTTCTGATTATTGGTCACAACATAATCAGAACTGTCGTAATTTTAGTTGTCAGATTCATGCTATATATATATATATATATATGTAATAAATGAATAACTTTCGCAACAAACAGTTGGATTATAAGGTATATATGTATACATAATAAACACAATCGTAAACAAATCTTAATGTTAATTAAAAATTATCAATAGTATTTTGAAAATAATATAATTAAAACATATCTACACCAATATCAAAATAAAATAAATATATATCGAAAATTAATTAATTAATCACTTTTTGTTAGTAATATTTAGTATTTCTTAAGGAAAGCATATTTATGCAGAAAATATTTTTCATCTCGCTTGATTAAGCCCGAGTCACTTTGATTAAGTCAAAACGTAGTTTCCTATAATATTCTATATTAGTAACAAACAAGACAAAATACATTACTCTAACATAACATAGTATACGTCCGACAGATTTCATCCTTAATTTAAAATTGTGTGGATTTATTTAAACAATCCTGAATGACATACATTTTCAATATTGAAAGTCATAAATTGTAATAGCGTAATAAAACTTTACTATAAAATTTAATACTCACTTTCTCGTTAACTTAAATAAAATTGGAATTAAGTTGAAAGAATTCGAGATACTAACTGAAAAAAGAATGAATTTGCAGAAAATATTTAAAAAAGACGTTAAATTCTCCACAATTTTATGATTTTATGATTAATATATATTTATTGAATGTAATTTTTAAAGCCGTAATATAATGCTTACTGAACACAAAATTAAATAATTAAATAATTTATTATATAACAAATATATATTCTCCGTATTAATAATTTATGTTTTAGTATATTTAATAATTAGTTGTAAATTATTATTTGAGAATTAATTTACGCAAATGTTATAAATTTCGAAAAACGGAGTCATAAATCATAATATATGATACAAAGGAACTTTAAATAGAAGGTCGTATCTAAACTATATCTATTTTATATATCCTATCTACTGTCGTGGCATTTGATGCATTATTATTTTATACTTATCATACAATCTCCTATTACTTTAGTTTAATATATTTAATGTAGATATTAAAATATTTTTATTTAGTATATTAAATTTTTAGTTTGGTAATAATAAACATTATCCAGTATATAATGGATAAAAATAAATGGATATAAACCAGTATAAATTTATTTTCTACAAGTTTGAATTCTATTTATATATAAAATATGTTTATTCATGTATTCATTTTTGTAAAGTTATTGCAAGTAAATGTCGCATAATATAAGTAATAAAATGTTGTTATTAGATGATTAATGTTGTTAGAATTTTATAGTTAAATTTATCATTTTTAAGCAAAATAAGATCAAAATAATTCCAAATAATTCATTATACATGTAATTCACGAATTTTTAATTGATTTTAAAACTTGTATTCTGAGTTTCATACTGGTTTGTTTTTAATTTGTTTTACAATTATTTTCTGGAATTTAACAAAAACATTTATTGGAATTTTACTTTATACATGAGTTTTCAAGCAATATAAAATTTAATTAGTTTTATCTAAGCCTGAATATTTACTTTAATTTTATGAATGAGCAAAATAATAACAATGATACAAATATTTATCCTGATATTAAAATCAACAAATTTGTCAAATTACAATTTAATATTTATAAAGATTTATATAATTATGTAATTAAATTTTATAAAATTTTAATACCTTTTCGTCCATCCATTTTTACTCAAAATCAACATCAAAATGAATTACTTATTTCTAGACATTATAAAATCATGTAAGTGACAGAAATTATACATTCGCTTCTTTAAAATCACGTTAGAGGCCATAATAGGTCGACAAATATATATTCACAAAATACATGCCTTTTTTCGTTTATATTGGGTATATATGAGGTAGGAGGAGAAAATGACATTTCTATCAACTCGTCAGAATGATATTGTGATACCTTCGTTTTCATTGTAGATAGCTGTTCAACAACTATCAGAATCATATGATTTAACAATTGCAATGAAAACCCGTCTGGTGACAGCATTGAACGATAGTATATATTTTTCATATATATATATATATATCATCTATGATATTACACACATTCTATTTTCTCTGTCATATTATAAATTAAATTACGAAACAAACTACTATCATCGCACAAATAAACAAAATCTCTTTAAACCATGTGTATTGCTCAACCATGGAGAACGCGTTCACCAAATTTTAACAAATTTGTATGTCATAAATTTCCAATCAATCGAATATTAAGACAAAAAATGTTTTCGTTGGAATTGTCTTAAATGAAAAACGGCTTGTTTTTCTCTGCTGGAGGGATTAAAACAATTTGGCCCCGATTATTAACGAGCAGCAACGAAAAACAAAATGTCGATAAAAAGGGCATAAAAAACATATAATATATGTAAAGAAAGGACGTATGAAATATCTCGTGTGATTCAGTTGTGTTTTCGTCGCGCGGTGCTTTTGGCAGAGTGGTAAACAAAAGAATGTCGTTTGCAGCGCAAGCGCAGTTGATATATGCGAGTGGATATCACACGAGGGCAGAAACAGCGGCAACGACCGAACCGACTCCGAATCCTGGACTATATCTTGCATTTTCGTACCGCAAAAATAATGTCCCTATAACTTATGACCTCGGATGCTTTAGCATTCATGACACGTTACCTTCACTCACGGCACACGTCCCTCAACCACTTGCTCTTTCTTTCCGCTCGCCTTTAAACACGTACATATATATACCGAATTTAACCATACCATCTGTAATAAAGTTAAATCAAATCATTGAACGAAAGCCTTCGTGAAAATTGATATTTAGATATTTTAATCTGGTAATTCGATCACTTAATTCCATAGGTATAAGTAGATTATAATTAAACAATTTGTGCTGATTTCAGATACATAATAATAAACAACAATTACTTTTTAAATCAATTTAATTTCATTCAAATATTTAATTGAAGTGTACACACATCAACGATTTTTTATTTAATTATAATGAAAAGAGAATGCTACGGATAATGATTGAATAAAGAAATTGAAACAAGGGTGCTATTTAATGAATGAGACACAAAATTTGCAAGGTCGATGGAATTTCAAAGCGAATAAAATATTAAACCATTAAGATTAAGCGATGGCTGTTAAGAAGCAGTGACTGTTATTGTCCCAGCACCTCAAAATAGCTAAAGACTGCAGGCGTTTTGAGCAGAAATCACTTGAAGTTTCATTGAAATTTCGCTCCGACTCGACTGTCATCTTTGCTGGAAACTGCAAGTGCACGTAAGTCGGGGCCATTATATCCGCCAGTGTAAAAGGTCGTTTTCGTAAGGACCAGGGAACAACGTTAATGCGTACATACTTATTGTTGGAGACAGTTGCAGAGTGCACGATACACGCGAAATAGTTCAGCTCCGTTAGCTTAACTCAAGCTAACTTCCACGGGATGTGTTTCTCTTACGCTTTAGTATTCCTTGACGTCTTGCTATGGCGATGTACCTGAAAACATAAATCTATTTGCTATAAGGAGGAATATTTGGAGTAATCCAAACAAAATTTCGACTTGGGATTTTTTGGTTCTAATTTTCTAATTACAAGACAGATTAAAACATGAGTTAATAAATTTAAATGATTTTTGAACAAACTACGTTGTTCTATATATTTAGTGACAGTTAAATATAATTTTACAATGCATAATTTATATTTTTAAATCAAATATAAATTTACAAACATTATTTCACTTTTTTGTTGTCGCATTTTTTTCTCTCTACTTTATACTGTAAAATTTTATATAATATAACAATTTATAAATAATTAAACCGTCAATAAAGTATAATATAATAAATAATTATGTCATTTTAACTTGTATGCAATAATGATAAATTCCATTATGTGCAACGATCGTAATATTATTAGTACTTCAATAGTAGAAATCAGTTATTAATAAACTCACATTATATATTCGGAATTTATAAATAATTAATGCGTTTGCTATTTTTTAATAATAATAATTCATACTATATATATTTTACAATATTATTATAAAGTGACTTTTAATATATTTTTAAGGTCGAAGTTTAATATTAAACTTTTAATATTAATACTCTTTAAAGAGTATAATACCACCATTTAATATTTCAATATTGCAGAGACTTTTACTATATTAGAAACTCCTATTCCTTTTAAAGATATAAAAGTTCAAGTCATTAAATTTCGTTTAAAATAATCTCTTTGAATAAGATTTGTTGTCAAATATTTTATAAATAATCTATCTGATACCATAAAATATTTTTGTAAAGGAATGACATATCGTGTATTTTGATAAGAGTATTTACTTTTCTTATAAAGAAGATTATAAATACGAAAAAGAGTAGCATTCAACTATAAGATCCATAATGCGACAACATTCCATATCTTGTTACGGTATTACGATCATTATTAATATTCGATTAATATTAGATATCGCATTTAAGTATATACAGTAATAATATTATATAAATAATGTTTTTAAATAGTATAATTGTTTTTGTGATTTAAAAGTTTTGTATCATTCTTATTATATATGTCAGATAATCAAGATTATTTATCAAGATTAATCACACGTGACATTATAAATAACAATATAAATTGTTATTGAACATATTCTTATAAATATTAACAACGGAAGTGTATAATAAATTTTTAAAATTAAAATTTAATTTACTTCCCTGTCTTTTTCTGCCTAACGTTAAGCTTATATTTAACTTTTGTGTGCGTGACTAATTAAAGACAAGTGTTTTGATCCTTTGGTTACCCAACCCTTATCAAATTTTACGAGATTTTTATCTTAAACTTCAATGTATTAATTAACAATTTTATTTAACATTTTATACAATAAAGTTAGAACTCAATTTAATGTTATTATAGCTTGCTAATAGAATGAATAAATTTTTGATAAACAATAAACATATAAATAAAATTTATATTTTGATAAACTTGCAACATTTCTAATGCACGTAAACGTTATTATATAATCATAATTATAATTTTTCAATATTAATAATTATATTCTACAAAGTATTCTTCAGAATCTAATTATTAAATGTTTTATAAGTTACGAGCAAAAAACTTTCCATTCAAATTTTCTTTAAAAAATCATTTTATCGTGTAAATTAATAAATATATAATAAACTATACATAAATAAATTAATTATTTAAAC
>JABFQC010006690.1:0-10597 GCA_022817085.1 Psilanteris sp. ZL-2020 | reverse complement strand
GATATGGATTTACAATTATTAGAACTCAATAAATAACTAAAAAAGGAATATTCATCAGCACGCTTGTTTGCTATATGTATATATATATATCATTTTTTTATATTGCATTCGATCAATAAAGTAGACCCGTAGGAAACACTCCACACAATAATATTATTCTGTTTCCATCTAATTCATTAAAATGTTCATCTTTATAAAGAAGAACCCTGCATTATCTTCTTTTCTTAATACAATACCACTTTTATGAGTCACTTTTCCTGCTTTACCTGTGATTTATGCGGTTACAGCGCTTTCTAGTCTTACATAATATATCTGTGTCAAAATAATATCGTATTTTAAAATAATTGAATGTAATCGTTAACGTAACGTAATTTATTGTAAATAAATTATATTTCATGCGAATAACATTGAAAATATCTTTAAGATAACTCGATTATACCCATAACAAATAATAATAATAATAATAATAATAATATAATATATTATAAAAATATTATATTATAAAAATTGAATACATATTGTACTATGGTTATAAGGACAAATAAAACATTTAGTACATAAACTTAAATGTATGTTTTATCTGTTTGCTCTTGATTAAATAGAAAATTGTTTCACACAAATAAGCTTATTATTTTTTTCGGCTCTATTTATTTTGAGCTGTTAAACTTTAAAACATTAAAATATAAAATTCGTTTTAAATAATAATAACTGCTGAAATTAGTATATATATATATATATATATATATATATGTATACAAAACATATTTTTTTATATACAAAGAAAACATAATTTTTTCCAGGAGAGACTAAATAAATTTTAATTTTTAATAAACTTAAATTTAAAGTAATTATAAAAATTAGTTAGTAAACATATTTTACTAATTAATAATAGTTTTATTAATTAAAAAATAATAAAACGACAAAAATGAACATGACTGAATAATTATTTCGAAGACATAGAAAATATAATCGAAATAATCTGAAATCATATATATATATATGAATTTCACAGGATATCGAGAATATATCTATGGTTGATGCGAAGAATGAATTCCAATATTTCTGAACATTTAAAATCGTATCTGATTATCTTAAACTAATCCTATGATCACCTTTGAAACATTTGTTCGAGATATAGTGAACGGATAGTTTGAATCAGACATTTGACTATCGTACAGATAAACGGAGGGTGTCCAACATTATTCTACGTTATTTCTGGGATATCGCGTTCATGGCAAATTGATATATTACGAATATTCGTTGACCGATGTTGTGTTTTGAAGTTTAAAAAGGGAATTTAATTCTATCCGCATAGTCGAAAGTGTCTTATATTTTTTCTATACACATCTTCATTATATAATTATTTTGTTACGACACACTTAAAACTTTTGTTAACTTTGAAATGTAATTTTGAATAAAACAACAAAGAAAGTCTTTTTTGATAAATAAAATACACTTTCAACTGAAAATACGTTTCACGTATTTTCTAATATTGTTCTGCGAAGAGAAAATGTTGAAAAATGTTTTGTATATAAAATATTTAATTTTTAAAATAATTTAATACACAATTAATTTATATTTATAATTTATAATTTTTACTCGTTAAACATATATACTCAAATAATTAGTTGAAATATAATCAAGCATGGACTGTATGTTTATTAATCAGATACTTATAAGGTTAATATTTATTAAGAATCATTTTTATACAATGAAATTTGTATTAATTTTATCAAACTTTTGATGTCATACTTTTTTTATTGGAATGAAAGTAAAATTCAATTTTAAAAATTTAATAAAAAATGAAAATAATATATATAGTTATACTGTACAATAATTAATAATTGTTTTTCAAATAAAATTAGAAAACATACTATAATACTCTTATTTTCATATACTGCTATATTTAACATTTAATAGGTTGTAATAAAGACGATATAATAATAATTTATATATTGATTGACTATATAACTTAAATACTAGATTCTTTTTCTGTTAAATGTTATCAATATATTTCAAACCGTATCACGTTTCATTTATTCTCGTGTTTTTATTTTTCCATAGAGTAAAATATAATATCCAAAAATTGTGTTTTAAAATATCTAGTTTCTTTAATCTTAACTTTTTGCGAATAAATCTTGTTTCATTACTATTAATTGCTTGTTTTTGTAATTTAATAATACGTGCAATTTTAAAAATAAATTTTTAAATGTTAAATTGAATTATCGAATTAAAAGAAATTATTTCCGTTTGCGAATAAATAGAATTACTTTGTATTAAATATCCATTTCGCTGATCATATTTCAGTCAATTACTAAATTAACTATATTCTTTTTTTATATATATATATATTTTCACTAAATGTATATATATTTTAAATTGGTTAAATTCATTTCCTGGATATTATTGTTTAACTATAAATATTTCTATCCTCTACTGTTATTCATTAAACTAATTTTCAAAACTTACTTAATCTTGTTAAATAGTATTACAGTCTACAGTGCGACACGGTTTAGGAAAATAATAAGGAATTAAAATAATAACTAAATTTCTACATTTGAAAATATATATAGCAGAACAGAATAAAGTCAGTTTCAATTATAATGGTTAAAGTTTTAACCATTTTAGTATATATATAAAACAAAAAAGTTCAAAAAATAGAAATGAAAATAAAGACGTATTGTATGTAATCTTAAAAAATTTTGTCTTTGTAATAATATATAATGCTATTAGGAGATATGAGGTTATATAATTGGCAAAACTATATATAAAAATTGCAAAATATACCACGAAACAACAACCGCATATTTAAGTTTCGGCGGTTTCCGAGTCCGACTCATCTCTGATCCTCAAACTACTCTCTAAATTTGAATCAGTAAAACTCAGTCAAATCAGCTATTATGTACTGACCAATTAGTTATAAGTATACTACTGATTGAATCAGCGGTATACTTATAACTGATTTGTCAGTACATAATAGCTGATTTGAGTGAGTTTTACTGATTCAAATTTAGAGAGTACCAATAAAAGATTCACATATATACGTATTAATATTATAATTAATATTTGTAACGTCTCAATATCTCAACAACACAATACTAAGGCTCAAAAGTCATCTTACGTAAATGATACAAAAAATAAGAAATAAAAATTGACGATTTTTGGAAATAGGGTGGGGCAAAGATCCCTGTATTTTTGCTGCAGAATGGAAGGACGAATTTACACATATACTATACTAAAACAAATGGCATAAATCGAGACATTTTCATGCAAAGGGCATAAATAGTATCTATAATATAAATAAAATAATACACTTATAGTATTCTTTCTATAAAAATGTCTTGAAATAACACATTTTTATAACGTCAATTTTTACACAGGGTGTGAATGCATCTATTCTTAAAAAAACATATAAAATGTATATGATAATATATTATAAAATAAAATGTATGTGAATTTTAAAATTTTTATATTTGAAAATTGTAGCTGGAATATATTATGGTATTTAAAATGAGAATATTAGGATAAACTAAATTTGAATCGTAAATACTAGTTTTTTTCGTACTAATTTTTATTTTATGGTGTTCCGTTTATGTATGTTTCTTGTTTTGAAATTTATTACTTGTCGTTTAATAATGTACAATAATATGTAGTTAATTGTACAGTTAGATTTTCAAATAAACTTTTAAAATATATATAAATTATTCGATAAATTCTACTGCTGATTTTTTTTTAATTCTTTAACGCGATCTCTTCACACAGCTAAGATAGAGATAAATTGTTATAGTCTTATAATTATTATGAAATTATGCACCTCACTATTATTAATAATTTACTAAGAGCTTCTTATTTTATTTGATATCTTTTATGCCTTAAAGAACATAATACTTGTTTTCATTTTTAATTGCTTTTAGAATAGTACTTTCAAGTATTTACATTGGATTTAAATATCTGATGATAACACTTTTATTACATAATTGGTGTAACGAACAAAGTACTCGACTGAAAATTGTGGAAGATTTACGAGAAGCATGCTAAATTTGTAAATGATTTAATAATACTGTAATTGTTCTAAACAGTATCTCGCGTAAAACGAATCACATCTCTTGACAATCTATATTTTAATAACTTTATGAAATTTGTTTCAGCAATTTATTTAACAAAGTTCGTATATATCTTTGCAAGCAGTAGTAATTTCAAGAAAATTATATGTATTCCTATTATCACAAACTTATTATTATTATAAAGAACATTTAGTTTTTGACAAACATTTATGTTGTCAAATCATTGGGAATATGAAATTTAATTTTTCAATTCATCAGTATAAGTTTAATAATAAAATGATTTTACTTAATTACATGGACAATTAAAAGTTAATTTAATTTAACAATTGTTCTAACGAGATTCGGGACAATTTAAATGATAATTAGAGCACTCAACATTTTTAATGAAATCAAGTGAAAAAATAATACGGAAATTTATATAAGATGAGGTCTTATTTAAATTACGAAGTATGTAATTACAGTAATTACTATATTATCGTCAAAAAATCCTTCAAGCTCTTTTTCAATAAACACTTATTAAGGATTGTATTACAAATTTATTTTATCATTTTATTATTCGTAACTTAAATTCATTTATTTATACAGCACTTTGTTGTTATCACATTTTTTTAAATTATTTTATTATATGTACGTTTTTTAGACATTAAAAATAGTTATTTAATATTTTCAAAATTTAATTTGTAATTTTATTGCAGACAATTTTAGGTATATATTTAATTAATTAATAATAATTAATTAATGATACATAATTTAAAATAGTACTTAAACATATTCATTATTATAAAAAAATTAAATTAATTAAAATAAATTAAAATTTAATATAATATAAATTTTATTATTAAATATAAAACCGGAGAATACTACCGTAGTAAAGATGAAAATATTTGCAATATATCGAGAGAGTATTGTTACATAAGTAAATATGTTGTAAATATGTTCCTAGTATGTTAATAATATATTACAAATATGTTTAAAATATATTACCAATATATGTTTGCATACAAAAATAATATATTATAAATAGATTGTAAATATATTCACATATATTACATTAACCGTATTATCTATTTAAATTTGACATATTTCATGCATTACTGCGTTAATATTGCAATTATTTATAAATATATAAGTTATTTTACTGAAAATATATAAGTATATTATATATACCGTATTTGAAATTCTGATACTATTGAACTCAATAGATATTTTTTATCATTTATTTTTAGAAACCTCGGTCATGACTATAGTATAAAAGTCCAATAAATCTGAATAATATACATTGAATATTTATAACGAATTAATTTATAAATTCCAGCATGTAATATGAGTTTTATACAGTAAAGTTTTATTAATTATATATATATATATATATATATATACATTACAACATGAACGATTAAAGAATTATTTTAATTTTCAGTCCAGATTTGTTACATTATTTATATTAATATACTATAAAGGAATACAACTACCTTTCGTATAAAGTTTTCAAAAGAATAGTTCTGTAAAAATATAAATAATCCATTTACGAATTTAATTTCGAAAATACAATAGTATTAAATTTATATTCTACGAGACTCCGAAAAACGTATATTTTTGTTACAAAACTTGAGTTGTTTAATGAATGTCTAAACAGCGCGCTAGAATAAAATATATAACAGAATTATTAAAACTCCTAAGACACCCCCGCATTAATTTGATGTCGAAAGTAGGTACATTGTAGTCGTTTTATATACTTGCTAATTTGATTAATAATTGTTTGATTATGCACAAGATTTTAGAATAACAATAGTCGTATTCTGCAAACAATAAAAGTGCATTAATTTTGTTCAATTGCGTATATATATATATTTTTGTTATTTTAAAAATAAAAAAATTCGTAATCCAATTTCAATATTGTATCAAACTTTATATAGAACTGAACTTTATTAAAAGGAAGATTTTTTAATTTTATTGTATTCAGTTACACTGTACTTTTAATATAAATTATTTGTTTTCAATAATTATTGAAACGTCCAGTATTTGACATTTTAAAACTTTCAGTTAAGAATGATAGCCTTAAAGTGATAAAAGTAAAAAATGGAATTATTATAGACAAATTAAATATATATCCAATCTTTTTAATAATTTCAATACAATTAATAACAATGGTGATAAAATTTGGAATTAAAATTACTGTTTGTTGGATATATAAATTCTTCAAATTATCCACACGTAATAAAATTGTACGATCCTGCAGACCTTCAATTATTAGCTTACTATGATTGGGTAATGATGAGCATATAAGTATTATTTGATCACGAAAACTGTCAACGCAGCATAAATTCTGTCGGGAAAATTTCAACTCGGTAATTTTTATATTTTAACTTATGCGGGGCTATGGTCCGAAACTGAGTAGTTAATAATTTCGAATAGTACTATCAGAGATAATAAAGTAATAGGCACTGAATGTCAAGAACATAAATAATAGTAGTCGCTGCTAATATCCATAAAATGCAGCTTTATTATCATCTACAACTCGATATCACAACAGTGACTAGACATTATGTAGCAATATTTAGATATCATTCAAACTGTCAATGAGAGCGCGTTGCGTTTCGTGTTGACGTATTAATAATACCTAATAAACATTAATCAAATAAGTTTTAAAAACCAGATGAGCTAAAATTATCAATTAAATAAATTAAACTGTTAAATATATCCATTAAATATATTTGTAAAAATGTAATTACAATGCTAATACAATATTTTTAAATAATTTAAATAATTAAGTACAACGTATAAATCTAGCATGAGAAAGAAAACTTAAATTACTATTCATCAGTTCAGTAAAAACAGATTAAAATTACCTGAACTAGGATTTATTTATTATAACTACATTTGCATAAAGATTTATTACTGAACTCGTTTGTTCAACTCAATACATTATTATTTTATATATATTCAAAGATTTAAGAATGTTCTTTGATTAAATTTGAGGATATTCACTGATTAACGCAGTGAATCTGTTTGCATTAGTGAATATGTTTCATGTATTGAAATAGTGAATATTCGCTGAAATTGCAGTGGTATACATATAACTGACTAAAATGAGTGACTATTCGCTGATTATCAGTGATTTTTCACCGATTAAAATTTTGAGAGTGGATTGTCAACTTCATTATGGTACAATGAGAAAAATAAAACAAACAATATATTAAAAAAACAGTAATATATTATTATAATTCAGTAATTATCTATGTAAATAACTTAATTTTATTCTGTTAAATACAGTACATTTTGACGATTTGTATCATATGGCCCCAAATTAGTATTACAAACAGTAATTTTTCATGCTTCATTTTTCTCAGTGTATATACGTTATTGGTATCAAAAATGGACCACATTCAATTCTCGTTTTAAATTACAAAATATATTCCGATTTGTCAAAATGAATCTAAATTTTTGACTGGCGTCATGTAAAAAATATCTTTTAAAATCCATTTGCCGACTTCAGGCGCATAGAATTTCAAGTAACTTTAATAAAACTATACGAAAATTCATATATTCAAACTCATATATAATACATTTTTTAACGATTCACTGCAATATGTTTATGCATAATGCAAATAACAGTTCATTTAACATCTTTTATGTTTAATAATCGAAAACAAATTTAACAAAAATAGCTGTTCAAGTGATTTTAATATGCAAAAGTAAGGCGTTTTACTTTCGTCTTTCAATTTTTCGTCAAAACCGATATTCAGATTTAAACCATTATAAACGCCAACCAGTTACAATTTATTATAACAATTATAACAATTTAGTTTATACAAATTACACCGCGATCAATCACAAAACGCCATTTTACGAATAATTTATACCTCCGCTATAAAATAACTTCTAAATTACCATTATTCGCATTGTATTTAGGTTTATTTTACTACAATTGCAATAGATCTCAATACTTGCAATGCAATATTAATGTCCGAGTTCCAGAATTAATGGTCTGTACTAACTGAATTATGTATGCAATTTTCGAAGCCTCATAACATTTGACCATTGTCATACAAGCAACAAAATTCTTCGACCATATTTTTCAAAATACAACCGCTAAATAGAAAACACGAAGCTCCACGTAGAAAAAATTTATTGCTATACTTATAGCATTCTGAGGATATCTCAATGAATGTTACGGAAATTACTATATACCTTTTTTATAGCAAACTTTCTTATATGATGTAGTTAATTTTCTTATATGATATTGTACTGTGCAAAAATTTTATAACAATTTTTACAATTATTTTATAGTAAAAAGTACTACATAGTATTACAAAAGTTACTTTAGTATGGTACAGTAATTTTGTATTGTTTTTTTTTCGATAGCCTTGGAATGCCAGACTTACGCAGTAATGTTTAATATAAACTTTTTTCTACGTGTCCTTTGCATGGTTGTTCTACATAACTTCACCTTCATATTTCTTCATGTATTCTTCATTTCCACAACTTTTATTAATTAATTTTGTTATTCGATTTCATTTTTTCGAATCAATTGAATCCCACGAACGAGAAAATACATTTGTACATAACTGCAGTAAAAATCTTGAATTAGAATCCGGTTGGTTTGAAGTGTAAGTTTATACAATGAAAACAAATTTTTAATCAAATCGCGCAGAAATTCGCCGTCCTATTATACGGAACATCACGCGAAATTCGCAGATATATATACGTCGCATAATATCACGAACAATAAATATCAAGGCAACGACTTTTAATTGAAAATATATTTCGAATATCCGACGGTATCAGCATCCCGCGCGAAGTTAAATTAGCGAAATAAGTTATTCCAGTTTTCATTGTCTTTAATTACTCTTTGTGAGCAAATGGTGTATAATGAATCTTCAAGTGAATAATAAAGTATCGTAAAACGAACGTGCGCGCAAAACTTGAAGGGCTGATCTCGAAATTGGCTTCAGACCGGTGTAGCATGAGCGCATAGGCTGATGAAAGTATGGCCGAAGTAAAAGGGAACAAGGTGAGGTGTGCAACGTCGTAAATTTATGTCCAATTTAGCAGCGGATGCGGAAACGCGTCGACCAAACGACCGACCGGAATTTTCACGAGATTTTCCCGCGAAACGGGCAATAAAGCTCGGCGTTGGACAGGAACAAGCGCGCAACCCCGGATGCCGATAAACGCAATGCGAATTGAATATCGCGGGCGCGCAGTTTGGCATTTTATTTTCAGCGATGTTCGGTTCGCTTGATTTTAATAGCGAGTGTGCGCGGCGCTTTTTTGGCTCGCCGGAAGTTCAAACTCGGCCTGTTTTGTAATGTAAATCACAACCGAATTGAAATAAAGAAAGCACGCGAAAAAGGAAAAGCGGAAATAATGAACACCTATTGTGCAAATTTGTCTGTCGAAATATATACGCGGAGAATCTTTTCTTTGGCGATTAAAGTGATAGTTTTATATTTAAGGAAGGCACGCGCAGAATAAATATGTAAAAGCCAGGCGCGTATATAACGAGACGGGGCATTATAAGGTCCTGGCGTTGTGTTTGAGTGCAAAAAATTAAGGAAACCTTATCTAAACATCGCGTGGCTTTAAACGTATTTCCTATTCTATGTGTGTGTGTGCATTTCATTCTGGAACGTAAACGTACAATTTGCAACCAAATTTATACAACTGCGGTGTTAGGCGCAGTTATATGATCATTATTAGGCACATTTTGATACGGCAGGTCACATTGAAGATGTGTGAACATTTTTTTTTTTGGTTTTAATGTGGCTGCTATACGTTATATTTAAGGAAACAGAAACGATCACAGTAAAAAAAGTTTGTCACATTTAGTCAATTTTTGTCACTAAAAGTATTAATATACGAACAAGCGATCTGATTGTCATACGTTGACAATAAAGTTGTTGAATAAGTCAATTTAAGGTTAAAGGTTGACAACATTATTGACAGATTTTGACTATTATATTTACCGTTGATAGATTCACTGTTTCAGACAACACTACTTTTTTCTGTGATCACACGATACTTTTACGATCATTGAACGCAATTTCTTAAAAAATACGGAAATACATGAAAATGTCTTGATTTAAGATACTAATGACTTTACATAGATGAAGAAGAATCTCGCATTAATCTGACGTCGTTAATGGAGTCACTCATGTCTTTATTTAAGACACTTTCATATGATTAAAAAAGAACAATTTCGATGTTGAAAAAATTATTAAAATCAATTACCATCTACACTGCTAACAAAATTTACATGTTTATATTTACATGTATTTAAGACATAAAGCGACTTAATTAAGAGATCTAAGTGTCTTAATCTAATGCACTATAGTTTGTATTAAGACAGGTAACTTACACAAGTCACTGTTTGTCTTAAAATTAATACATCTAAGACACTTTTTTACACGGAGAAACAAGTATAGCGTAAAATTACTATACTTTATGATAAAGCAGTCAAAAATGACAAGTATCTGCAGTTTTCCAGTATATTATATAATTGTTTAACGTTTTATTTGGTTAATTTGTCA
>JABFQC010006689.1:0-10597 GCA_022817085.1 Psilanteris sp. ZL-2020 | reverse complement strand
GCTGTATTATAATTATCATCTATATTCTAAAATTGTAAATACGTAATATAATTTAATTTTTAAAATGAATTTCAATGTTTATCGTTAAAAAATCAATCAAAATAATTATTATGCAATAAATATATAGCAAAAGAACATTTGAATCTATAGAAAGCTTATACAAAAATGCATTTTCAATGCATTAATATATAAGTACATATATAAAGATTTATTTTCGAATCAATGATTTTTTAATTTGTCTTGTAAAGTTAGTAATGCTGTCAGCATTGCATAGAATTAAATAAATCATCAAACTTAAACCAAGATCAATGTACACGAAAATTAGTATCCACCGAATATAAAGCTTTTGAATTTGTCTGAAATCATAATTTATTTTAATAAATATTTAAAAAGCTTAAAAATACAGAATTAAAGTATGTTTATCAAATATAATCTGAAATTGTGAAGAAAAATATATATAATAAAATGTCAAACAATTTGTTCATTATTATAATTTCCTAAATATAGTATATATATAATTTGTTTATTTTAATAACACCCAGAACTGTAATAAAAACATTTTCATATTATTATATTTAAAATGAAATTGTATTAAATTATAATTTTCATAGTAAATATTGAATTAGTAACAAAGAATGTTATAGTCTAATTAAAGTTTAATTTTGTAGTAATTTTGTAGTACATATTTACTATACTAATAGAAGAACCAAATCGAATTCTTAAAATCTTTTTCAATAATTTTCCTCAATTTAAGATTTTTATGGAAGATTAAAATAACTTATATTAAATTTTTATAAATATACTACAATATTTAACACGAAACGATGCATTTATTTGTTAAAAGGATATTTTTTAAGTTTATTAACAGCTATTTTTCAATATATGCTTATGTTATTACTCCTATTTTAACAGTGTATAATTAATTTAATTTCTTTTCTTATTAAATACTAAACTGGTAATAAATTATTAGTATTTCCTCTTAAGGTATAAATAGAACTTAATGGAACTTTGAACTTAAGTTGACAAAGTTATTAAATTTTTTTTAATTTAAGTGATAATTTTTTACGCGCTCCAAATGGCAATGCAGGATTTCATACAATGATATACCAACTGTAAACTTGAGTGTGACAATGCAAGTTATCAAATTATCACACATTGGAAAATCATCGGCAGCTGCCCATGATCGAATCCCGTTATTCTAGTAGACATCAATTTTTAAATAAATTTGTTAGTTGGTAACAATAATAAAAAATATTTTCTATATTAAAAAAATATCATTTTATTATGTATAACTATATTAGTTAACCACAAAATAATTTTTTCTTTGTAGAATTTTAACATTTTCTATTTAATTTCTTTCAATGAATGTACGTTTTCATTGTCAATAAACCATACAAATAATTTACAAATATTCTTAAAATTTATAAAAAAATGATTACATTTATAAGTAATAAATATAATAAAATAGAATTGTGTAAAAAAATTATTTTATTATAAAGAAAGTTTTTAGAAGACTAATTTTAATTGTATATAAGATAAATATACGGAATAGGGTTAAATAGTCGTTAACAGTATAATTGATTAAACACTACACTTTATTTGAAGTCTTAATTTTATCAGAGTACAAGATAATGCAAACATGAAACAATTAATGTATGTACTTAAATTTATATCCTTAATATACAAGTTGTCCATTTTACAAATATTTTCTTCCTTCTATTTTGCTTTCTTCCACTTTCCAGTAAATCGATAATCAAAATGCACTATGATTAATAATTAAAATTGTATTCGACCTTCGACAAAATGTAAGAGTAAATGTGTTAGATAAATCTACGAATATTTGCGAATGTATTCTATATAATGTGTGGTTTCTCTAAGAACATGATAAACATATAACATATTAAGATTCTAGCCTCGCAAAATGGTATCCAATCGCAAAATATAAATAATCATGTGATATTAAAACTTGAATTACTCTTATTAATTAAAGAATATATAATGCGTAACAAAATTGAAAAAGAAAAGTTAAATTACACAAATAATCGCACGATACCCATCTGAGGCCTCAACGTGCTTAGAGTATGTACAAATAAGAAGTGTTTTTTTTTTTTTTTCATTCTTTCTTTTTTTCCTTTAATATATCATTTTATTTCTTTCTTCAGCTCCATCTGACATTTTATGCCCATCTGATCTCTCCGAAACGCTTTCAGCTCTTAGCTGTAATTAAACGAGAAACATTGCTAGATAAACTGCAATTGCTGCTAATAATTTTCGTGCAGAACGTAATTAATCGTATTACTAGCGAATGCATTTTCAAAAGCCTACAAGATTGACATCAGATGAAAAGTTTTAAAACGAAATTAAAAAGTAATCTCGTCAAAGGTCGCGAGCATTGATAATCGTGTTAAATATGAAGTCACGATCAACTCCTGTCGTTCAATTATAATTTATCGAGATTTTATAAAGTACATGCATTCTGACTTGGAAGGTTAAAGATACTGAACGTGCGTTTTTGTTTATATTTTAATACCGTCTGTCGCGAGAATCCGAGCGGGAACGACGGTCTCTGCTATGGCTGCGACTACGACTGCGAGTTAGAGATCTCCTGCGTGGACTCCGGGATCGCGACCTAAAAATTTAAACAAATGTATAATGTATTCAATGCGTTTTATCAAGATTAAAATAATTATTGATTAAGGGGCTCAGCAGATCACGACTCGATTGTTCAATTTATGAATCGTTATTACTATGAAAAAATGAGCAACCCCCATGACTTTCACGAAAAATGAATAAAATAAAAAGCTTTTTTCTTAAGTTGAATATTATATTATACCCGAATAATTTGAAATATATTTTGGATTTTATATATAATAAAATCCGACCGAGTCGCAAACATGCGAGGCAAGTTAAAACACATAGGTATTCGAAAAATCATCGCAAGACAATATAAATTGAATTAGGATCGACTAAATCCTATTTGCCTAAGGGATAATGTAACACTAGTTGAACGCATCCATTAATAATTAATACAAAATGACCTCTGACGAAAAGTGATATAGAATCCAACCAACAAAACTTTAATAAATTAATTTGGAAAATTAAATTAAATCTCGACAATATCAAATTAAACATTATATATTAAACTGATATTCTGAATCATATGTCCGACTTGTTTTACTTACACAATTTTATTCTTTCTTCTCAATTGGTCTGAAATATAATATTTATCAAGTCGGATATATGACAGGATAAATAAAACAATTTTAATAAATAAACAAAAACAAAATAAAATGTAGAATAAAATTTTTTTGTAAATTTGTGAAATACCAGATAACTGTGAACATGTAGTGGTGGTGGTTGTGGTGGTTGTGGTTGGTGGTGGTACTTGGTTGGGTAGGATGGTGTGTAAGTGGTGATCAATTTGCTTTGCTCGGTCGCAGAAGTAGCGG
Source organism: Psilanteris sp. ZL-2020 (assembly GCA_022817085.1). NCBI lineage: Eukaryota > Metazoa > Arthropoda > Insecta > Hymenoptera > Scelionidae > Psilanteris > Psilanteris sp. ZL-2020. The sequence continues at coordinate 7,148 of JABFQC010006689.1, read as the reverse complement.
TCACAAGTCAGCTATTTTTTGTTTTGATTTTTAACGTGATGATTGACGAGTAGCAGTTGTAGTAGCAGTAGTAGTAGTAAAGTAGCGGTAGTTTTAGTAGTGGTGGTAGAAGTTGGGACGGACGGACGATCGGACGCGTCGAAATTTTTGACAGAAGTACAATCGTTCGTATCGCGTTGGCTGTTCGATGGGTCAACGATGCTCCTAGTCACTAGAAGTTGAGATATCCCGAAGTCTTTTTGAAGGGTAAGTGACGGACTGACGGACCGACGGACAGCAACGGACTGTCAATTGACGGGCGACGAGCTTGGCTCCTAGCGGTGACCGGTGGTGACTGATGGTGACTGGTTGGGAGGTTAGTGGGCAGGCAGGCAATATTTTTTGTTCAGTTTTGATCACTAGACTTTTTTTTTCACGGTGGATGTAGTAGTAGTAGTAGCAGTAGTAGTAGTAGTGGCGGGGAGACGAGCAGAGCTAGGAGCTGACGTTGGTAGAATCTGCAAACGTCAGTTGTACTATTGTAAATCATACTCCTGGCCACTTTTTATTTATTTTCCATTATATAATTTCTTGTAATAATTAAGTTTTTTTATTTCATTACTTTATACATTACAATTGAATTTGTATATAAAACACGTAAAATTAATCAAAACTAATTTAAATGTTTAAATATATTATTTGCTATTATCCTCGACTGCCCACTCTCGTGCATTACATATTCTGATTATCATTTATATGCATGGTTATGTACAAAGAAAAATAATCTTTAAACTTGTTTTTATATGAACTAAAAACTCAATTTTATACATGACTATCACATATCTAGTTGTTATTTAATTATTTCACAAGGATATTTTTATTTATTTAATTTATATATTATAGATTTTTAAAAAAAAAATTTCCATTTAACATAATAAGTTAAATGATTATTTCTCTTTATATGTAGAAAACTTGTGAATTATAAATGATACTTACAAATTATAATTTATTCAGAAATTATTTAAAAGAAATAAATATTAATAAATAATAAATTAATTGAGCCAAGTTTTCTACATTTGTGTATAGGAAAATACGACATATACTTATAACATCAACAATTTTAATATCAAATAATAATTAACAAAATATAAAATAAGCATAGCAAATATCGTTTTTCCTTATCCTGAAACTGTACATTTATGAATTAGAGATTTGGCATTTTTAATTTCAGTCATTTATTAAATCTGATGGTATCATTTACAAAATTATATCAAACATAAAATTTGAACATTCTTACATTAATTATAAATGAACAATTTCAGGTCCACAAATTTTATATTGCATAACATAATTTTTTAGAAATAACCTTTCAAATGTATTAATTTAAATAAATTGTAATAACCGAACAATATTAAGAAAATTTCAGCAATTGTCACCTCAAAAGAAAAATAAATTGAATTTATAGTTCATTTTAGTGATAATTTTCTTTAGTAATATATATTTAGAAATGATAATGAAGAAATGAGAAAAATATTTTTGCATTTGTTAAACCCTAACCTATATCAGTATTCTTAGTGAATCATATTGTCTTTTATATTTACATAAATAATTAATTACAATACTTATCAAATGTGATGCTATGTGTTTATAATTTGTTTGCTCAACATGGCAGACAAACATCAGTTATACTGGCAAATACCTACTCAAAACTATGGAATTCAGCTGTACAGCTTTCAAGGTTCTGAAAAGTTTTAGTAACAAAAATACGTATTGTTACAAACAAAAACCGTTGCCAACAATTACCTTGAATATCGTGATGTCGACATTTTTGGACTTCTTGATACGGACCTAAAAAAGTATGAACAAACTATTGTTTTATAGGATCCAGCCAAACAATTGTCATTGAGACTACTTCGTTCCTGAAAATTTGAACTTAAAAACTATAGTTCCTTACCTTTGGTAACGGCCAACGGATCTTCTACGTGGACTGCGTGATCTGGACCTAAAAATTTTTCAAAAAATACATGATATGTAAATCCAGCTGTTCAATAGTAGGGAATAGTTATGATGGAACAGTGGACATAATGAAAGTCAGCGAAATTTCGCCAGTACTTTCTGTAGGTCAATTTAATACCCATGCACTTAATTTTCCATTACACAACATACAGTAAAGTTTATAAAATAATTATTACAATTTTTTTGCATTTCAGGAAATCAAATTGAAATTAGAGGATATAATAATCAATTTTATAAATGCAATTTATAACATTTTAATTTGACTATGACTTAATTTTAATTTGATTTTATTTCAATTATATATAAACATTTATAAATAATATTAATAAAAAAATAATTAAATGTGCAAATAAATGAGTAAGTATTAAATAATATATAATTAAATATTAAAATAAGTATTATTCTAATAAATATATCTGAGTTTCACCATATACCTACTAGGTGATTCAGTATGTTAATGGTTCCAATACTAAAATTAACTACAAATTATTGTTTACTTAGTTAAATAAGATCTTACCTCTCGTATTTAATGCGCCTATGACTTCCACCTCCACGACGACTTCTTCCTGATGACATTTCTACCCGAATTCTATTTCCAAATTTAGTACTAAAAATAAATTCAATATTTGTAAATATATACAAGTCAAAAAAAAATGATTTAAACATTATTATATAAATTATATCAATGATACATACACTCCATCTAAACCTCGAACAGCATCTAGAGCATCTCTTGGATCATCAAATTCAACAAATGCAAAACCTGGTGGATTTCGAGCAACCCAAACATTTCTTAATGGACCATATTTTTGGAAAATACATTCAATTTCCCCTTTACTAGCACTTCCACCTAAATTTCCAACATAGACCTTACAAGACAGGTCCCATTCACGGTAACGTGCCATAGTTGTCTAAAAAATTATTAATATATTTAATTACTATGGAGAAATATCTATTCAGATTTCAAATTTATATATGTATATAAAAGTGTACAAGATTATATAATAAAATTTAATAGATTATAATAAAGTATATTTTTACTTCTCTTATATTCTTTTTTATTCAATATAATATATATGTAAAAACAACTCTTATTAAGTACTCATTCAATGTTATTTTTAATGAAATAATTCATTAACCCTCCTTGAATCATGTTTACATAAGCTTTTAAATAACTTTTTTTTTACTTAATAACCCATCATACACTACATGTACTTTTCTAATATTGAAATGAGAATATAATCTTCCTACATTAAACATAGAACTGTTAAATGCAAGTAATATGTCTTAATAGAAAATTCAATTATTTATAATATTTATTGTATTAATTTTTATCTTTTTACATTATTCCTTATACAAGATAATTTATATATAAAAACATAACACTACATTCAATACTAACATATATAACATAATAAAAGCATACATATGACTTTGGCATTTAATCAAAAAGTACTTTAATTCACATATTTAAATATATTAAATATCATAGTATGGTAAAATTCACACATTTGATTATAAAATTTAATTTACAATAAAATACATTTCTCTAAGGATTATTGATATAAATAAATAAATAAAAAGAATATTAAAAATAGTTTTCAATTAAAATAAGAAAATAGTTACTCATATATGCAATGATTATAACATTGATAAACGAAGTTTTTTTAATAATTCTAATAATTGAATTACTATTAATTAATAGTAAGCACTACAAATTATAGTATTTTATAAGCAGAAATTCTACTCATAAATTTGTAATGACATAAATAATCATTGTCATTTAAAAAATTCTCAATGAATCAATACTAAATAACCTCAATGCACCCCCCCTCCCCTGTTTCAGTATTTTAATAAAAGTATCTATAGATACATAAAAAAACAAACATTTCATACAAGAAATCGATATAAAATGAGTCATCAATGTAACAAATTTTATAAACAGAATGGACGATTTTTCCTATATTTATTTGATTTTTAATCCAGAAATAATAATTAATATTACGACCCAGTTTATGATTGCCAATAGAGAAAGCAAGCTCTAACAACTATTTTAATGTAGTATTCTTTAGAATTGTTTGAAGTCAAAACAACATGTTTCTTAAATATTTTAAATAATACTAATATTGTTTCTTGTATACATAAAAAATTGTATTCAGAAGTATAATAAAGATAAAAATTTACAAAAAAGGAGGGTCCTAATATTACGCATAAATGTACTCATCACTTCGACGCGCTAATCGCCGTTTATATTCTACGTCGCTTTAATTTATGTCTTGAATGCTTAGACACTTCACCTATTACAATATAATGACTTATTCGAAAATTTACCACTAAATTCATCTCTCTCTTAAAATGTTCTTACCTTTTTTCGCAATTTACGTGTAATCTGCTGACAAAATTCAATTTATAAATATACACTTGGCCCGACTCCGATCGTCACACACTTAGAAATGATACAAAATGGACGACGAACAAGCTATACGTGCGCAGCAGTAAAAGCCGAAGAGCAACAAGAAGATTGTTTTTTTACCGCCATGTTAACTACTACGGCAGTCAAATCAACATTGATTGACTTTTATAAGTTTTTAACATTTCCCCATTAAACATCAATATAAAATAATGATAAAAAATAAAAATTCTCTTTAATTTATAATTATTAATCATATTACGTATTATAAATGTATCATATTTTATGTAATTATTTGTTATGATTGAAATAAAATAGTTTCTTCTATCGGAATTTGTATATTATACAAAAATATATTTTTAATAGTGTAGCTATTACTATAATATACATTTATACCATAAATATAACATCAAATTGAATAGAAAAATACATTTATTAAAAAACTAATTTTTAATATTTGAACTTAATTTTTATTAGATATGTGATTAAATAAATCTAACTAAACATGTTATACTATTATATTTTTATATTATTTCTGATACTCTTTTCTATCGGATCAATTTTCTATATCATGATTGTAGGAAGAATTATTAAGATATATGTAATTTCGTTTCCTCTAACCAAAACTGACTTTATTAAACATATTAGAGCAAAATTTCATTGAAATCAGATTCTCTGTGTGATATATTGATTATATAAATATCTATTTTAGATTGGTATTTTTGCTACCTGTAATATTTACAAATTATGTATAAAGGTAAAAAAGTAATTTTTATATATATTTATAAAGGTGTATTTATTAACTTAATATTATTTATTAATTTATTATTTATATAAAAATTATATATTAAATAAACCGCTGAAATATATTTATTTATATATTATATATTTGATGAAATTGGGTTTATACAATCAGTCACATTAAAAGCTATTCAGTGAAATTTTATTGAAAATAATAGATAACATTTAGGTTACTTATAGTTTCCAATTCAAATAAATGTATTAATAAAATATATTTAAACTATATTTTTATTACTCTAAGAGTAATCTTATTTTACAATTAAATATTTTTAATGCACAATGAAATATTTTTTTACATTATAATGTACTAATGACAAAAGTGATATATAATTTATTATGTGAAGTAAATTGGTTACAGAAGCTGATACTAATAAACTAAATGCTTTATCAAAATCAAAATGCTACTTTACTAATGATGATAAATAAAGTTTAAATTCAATTTTATATTGTATCTTTTTATATGTTTAAATTAAAATTTATATTTTAAAGACTCCATAGAGAGAATGTCTATCTATAGAGATATGCCTGGCAGATTTTTTGTTTATATGGTTAATTCTTATACTTATTTACAAATTTTTATTGACAATGGATTTAGAATAACAAATATTTAAACTGCTTACATTGTATTGATGATTATTCTAAAATTTAATTATATCTAAATGAATGAACCTTATAAGACATTTGCCCGTTAATTCAATAAAATAAATAAATATTTAATAATATAATTTAAATTATTATAATATATTTATAATTTTATTATTATTATTACATACAATTATTCCTATTATTCCATCTATTTAAAATGGATAATATGCAAATTAAATTAATTCATAATTTTTATAGTTTGTAGTAAACAATATATACTTATAGTATAATCAATATATACATATTATAGTTTATATTATAAATTTAATTTAATAAAATAAATAATTTACAAATTTAATTAAATCTGTACTGGAGTAGCTAAGTTTAAGAAATATAATTTAACTATAATAAATATTTTTTATAAACATTTTTTATTTAATAATTTTAAAAATACATATTAAATTTTCCTTTTTAAAATATTAATGTATAAGTCGTTTGTAATCAAATTTTTCTAGCTGTACAAGAGGTCTAAGTTGTTCTGCAAATATTTTCATATCCTCTGCAATTGCATCTTGTCCACTAGGTGCAAGTACACTAAGTTCAACAAGATAACTTTGGGATATTGTTTCAACATTATCTAATAGTTTTCCAGGGGCCATTTTAAAAATCTTTGATACAGTAATCTTCATTCTTCCTTTTCTAAACATATAGCCTCGAATAACATATTCAAAATCAAGTCGAAATCCGAGTTCAGTTAAAAATTCTACAACTGTATTGTTGGTGGCAACATCTATACTAGTTCTAACAATTGTTGGACGAGATTTATCTCCAATTTCGGGTTGACCAATGTACCGCAGTTGCCATGGCATATCAGGATGATCCACTGCTTTTCTGACACGTAATTGTAGAGTTTGTTGTTCTGGTGGACCTCTATTTAACATAAATATTATATGTATATATAGCAGTGCTTGTGCCCCAATCTCCCTAACACATACCATTTTAAGTGTCAGAAGGATTGGACTATAGTTTATATTTGTAGGTAAACATTTGAGATAAAGCCACATGGAGCGAAATATTTAATTGTAATAGCGTAAAATGTAACCTATTTATAGTTCAAAACTTGCCTATCCAAAATAGTAAGCAATTTTGTTCTAAAAGTGTATAAAATAAACCTTAATAAGCATTACATATGTTATACGAAATAAGTATCAAAATCGAACAATAAAATCGTGTTTTAATGCTGAAAATGCAGAGCTGTCATGTGAATATCGAATGTCTTATAACTTTCATTGCATTAATCCCTTACTAATTTTACATGAATGTTCTGCAATATTCGTACGAACGAATATCATGCGTT
>JABFQC010006688.1:0-10597 GCA_022817085.1 Psilanteris sp. ZL-2020 | reverse complement strand
TGAAGTGAGTTTATAACAATACATTCTTTTTATTTAAAAAGATACATTTTTACTAATAATTTATCATTTATGTATCCTTGGGATTTTGTTTTTGTATACCGAAAAATGTCTCAAGGAACCAAGCTTTACAAGTAAAGTAAGTGTGTCACCAATTTTTATAATCATTCCATTTGTGTATTGGTACGTTATTATGAAAAAGCAGTCATTCTTGTATACTAAATTGTATTATTCTATTCGATACATCTATTGGATTTATCGCTTCATAAACAGTATTTTAAGGATTTTTGTAAAAATTCATATAGATTTCCTTATTATCTGACAGATTATTATAAATAATAAATGTACGATTGTACGTATTTAAAATCAACAAATATATAAATAAATAATTCTCTATAATTATTTGCACATTTTTTTATCCAAAACTAAATATCGAATCACAGAATATTTCACTATTTTATATGGATATTTATTTAATGTAATAACAAATACGTGAATTATTACAGGTTACCTGATAAAACTTGACCTATGCTTACACTAAAATTTAATATACTTTTATATGATAAATATCAGTATAGATTATGAAAATGCTGTCAAAAGTAATACCTTAAATGCATACAAATTTCTTGTATGCACTTTATATATAAGTACTTATTGATCAATCCTTGTAATAAAAATAATAATTTGTAAGATAATTTCTCAATATCCAAATAATATTTTTTTAATAATCTCTCATTTATTAATTATATAAAAATTATATTAATAATTTATTAAAAATTTTATTTCAATTTAATGTAATACTTGTTTCTAATATTTCCATTACAACCTTTTAAATAAAGTATCGTATATTTATTAACATTTAAAATTATTAATTTTATATAAATGTATAAATGTCTATTGTAATTTTTGGTATATATTTTAAGAATTAAAATTATTAATGCAGGTTTCTCGTTATTTTCTGTCTGAAAAATTTTCTAAAAAAATTCTGTTCTCAAATAAGTATATATTTTGTAGTGATTATTACAATATATAATTACATAATTTATTAAACATTGTATTAAAAATTAAACTTTTAATTTCAATTGAAATATATCAAGCAAAATAGTTATTTACCTTCAAAGCCCTGGTTATCGTGAATCTCTCTTGGAGATACTGCAGTATCTTGGCCTTCAAGGACTGCTAAAAGACATTGATGGATGCAAATATACTGTTGTTCCGTTTGTACCATCCAAACACGTTCTTTTCTCATGGCCTGTACAATACCGAATATATCAACATAATCCGAAACAAGGATTTGTTGCAATATTCGATCCAATGTAATAAATGTTCCACTTCTGCCAACGCCTGCGCTGCAATGTACGACAATTGGTCGTTGATCCGGTCGTACACGTTCCCGAAAAGCTCTAACAAACATTGCTAATGTTTGTGGGGGATTAGGAACACCAAAATCAGGCCATGTAGTAAAATGGAAATGTTGAATGACACGATTTGAATCATTCTGAAATAAAATTGAAATTGGAATTATACGCTCATTTATTGATTATAATAATCATAATCAGTTATTATTCCAAGTATTAAAAATATTATTTTATGTTATATTCTTAATTTATAATTATATACATTATAAAGTTCCTTAAATATGGTAAAAGATGAAGATTATAAGAATTTAAAATGATACACTTCAAATTGAAAAAATTAAAAGATATAATATTTTAAAATCATTTATAATAATTTGTTATTAAAGTATTCAAATGCCTTATCATTGACATATTACTTTTCTATGAACATTTAAATAAATGTTAATGTAATATTAAAATATTTCTATCGGTGTGTAAAATTGAGGTCAAATTATTTTATAAATGAATATTTTACTTTATAATGTATGTATATAAGTGTACCTATATATATACAATAATTAGTTATATTTATAATTAATGAATCACATAATATCTTATGAAATAGCAATATTATTATTAAAACAATTTATTTTAAATCTTAAAATAAACAAAAAAGATAAATATATTAGCTATAATTAAATGTATACAATTGGTATTATCTAATTGATTTTAAATATCAAAATAAAATTTCTTACTCTGCATAACATAAATTCAGTAATACTCCAATCCGGATAATGTGTTTCATTTAAAATAGTTACACATATATCCCCATAATATGCAGGTAAAGTATTTTCTGGCCAATAATGATCACACTTTTCTCTACCCTTTTCAATACATCTCGTGAGCATTACAATAGCTCTGCTATTGCTTTCCCAAACCATTCTCCAGAAATCATCCCTCGTTGAATGCAATGGGCCTTGAGTTACAATAAATTCTCTCGGCGAATTATGGCCCTATAAGAATTAGTTGTAAAATGATTATGATTTAGCCAACAGTTTTCAATTTTTTAAGCTTAAAATTTAAATAATATTAATAAAAATATAATGATGAAATATTTATTGTTGTATTATTTACCGGAACATAATTGGCATTTATATAGTCTGACCCTTCTTCATCATCTACAGGTTGTAATTTAAATCTACTATGATCATAAGGTAAGATATTGGTAAATCGATTTTTTGGACGATTACAAGGCAAATCAGCTGCTGTGCATGGTTGATCACGACCAATATGCTTAAGTTCTTCAAATTCTTCTGAAAATCGAAAGTCAGAGTCTGCAGACATCAACCTATAATGTTCTGCGAAATTCTCGACTCTTATTGGACGACTAAAATTAAAGCATATATTATTAGTTTCATCTATACTTATTTATTTATAAATATACATTACAATATATATATTTAAAAACAAAAATGTACTGATTATTTAAGATAAACTACAAATAAAAGAAATATATGTATTAACTGTTTTATGGAATACTTTACCTCATATTATGTAAAGTATATTATAGTTTTGTAAAGTAAATTAAAAATACGAATACAATAATTTAAAAACGTACATGTGCACAAATATTTTATTAAGAAAATTAAATGTCAACATTTATAAATGTTAAATATGTGTATTTAAATAAATATCAAATGAATATAGTCGTGCATGAAGACTAATATTAAACTGACAGAATTTGAAAATATGTCATTAATTATAATATATTTATTTATAGAAATAATTAAATAGATTTATTTGAATAAGAATGAAATTTCTACATTAAATAACTATTCTACGTTAATAGAAAGATGTAAACTTGCTATTTTTTTAAAATTAAAAGATATATCTGTAACACAGAATTAATAAAACATTTAATGTTTAATTGCTTTTATTCAAATGTTTTAAATATAACCCACCTAGTTTCAATCACGCTATCAGGTAATGATAAATCATCTGTTGTTCTTGTTTCAGTAGTCTTTCTTCTCTGAGATTTCCTTTTATTCCTTTTTCGCACAAGTAAACCGATTCCCAATAATGTTAACAACATTATTATTGGAATTGTTATACCCACAATAATAGCAGTATTATCTTTATCTGTAATATTAAATTATTTAAAAATCAATACAAGTATGAAACATATTTGTTAATTTGATTAGTAAAAGTTAAATATTAAAAATCAAAAATTAAACTATTTACAACTCATACTATATATATTTTGTTAACTAAGTTACCTGCTGCTAATAATCCTTTGTTATGATAGGTTAATAAAAGAAAACAAAATTAACAGAGTATTATATTTATTATTAGTATGTGAATATTACTTTAATATTAATTTTTGATTACATGTATAGGATAATTGTTTTAAATAGGTATATAAAAAATTGTTTATAAAGTTATTTATATTATAAGTAGGTGTTTCATGCGAGGTTGTGATTAGCATTTCTTGCGTGTATCGACTGAAAAATATAGTTTGATTGTACTTAAATATGTATGAAAGTGAGTTTGTAAATTGTTCATCTTACCAGTTTGTAGTGGAAAGCTGTAACTTGTATCTGTAAATTTATCTGGTGCAGTAAAAGCTCGCACTTTAACTCTATAAGTTGATCCTGATTTTAAAGGGCCGTTACAATATCCTATTTTATTATCACAATTTTCTATACCAATCGTAAAATCTTCAATTGATCCATTTTTAAATGGATAATAAGGTTCCATTACCTAAACAAATGTATTTATTACATAAAAATATATTTAATAACAAGCAAATTAATTTAATTCAAACTAAATTACTATATGTATTTTAATTTTTATATTTAACTATGATAATAGATTCAATTTTGTAAATTTTAATACATTTTTATACCGGCACAATAGTTATTTTTTAATTTTATCTATAAATTATATTAATAATTTTTATGACCCTTTAAATAGTAATCTATAGTTAAATCATTTGATGCTAGAGGAATTCTCGATAAGCAACTATATCGTTTTTTATAAAAAATCGAAATGAATTTGTGATAAATACAAAAAAATATTTAAATAATTACTCAAACATAAAAATATTTTACTAAAAAATAGTCAATAATATGTAATTATTATTATAATAAATTTTTAATTTTAAAATATAATATGCAGAAGTCAAAATTATAGAATTCTGCACCTGATAAGGAGGCCAAATACTGTAAGCTTGAACGTCCCTCCAGCTTGGCATTTCAAGTCCAGATGAATTTTTACTATCATCTTCGGCAACAATTATAGTATATGAAGTAACTGCGCCATTTTCTTCGCTAAAATATTTTTTTCGGAATCGAATTTGTAATGTAGTACTACTTCGACAAACTTCAGTAGGTACTACTTGAACAGGAGGTTTCGGTGGAGCCAAAATAGGCATTTTTTGTTTCCATGTTACTTCTGGACCAAACCCAACTTTTGTTTTAGCTTGAATTCGAAAAATATAAGTTTTTCCAGGAATTAAAGTTTTGATAACACCATGGAAATCATTTGGATTGAATTCTTTAAAATCTTTTTTATTTGTTTCATTTGATCCCTATAAAAATGATTTTTTATTATATAAAAAATATATAAATTTATCTCTATATAATAATTTTTTAATAATAATTAACAAACTTGTATTGTAATTGTAAATACATATTATAATCATACAAAAATTAATTACAAAAGATTTTAAGAACAAGAATATTATAAATTTACAAATTTCTTTTTTTATTTCAATTTTATAATTATTTAATAGTCAAATAATTGGTTAAATTACCTCTAAACCATAAGTTATTCTAAATTTCAGAATTATTCCATTTTGTTCTTTATCTGGCAATGCCCATTCAAAGCTAATTTCGCTTGGCTGAATATCAGTAGGATGAAATTTGTTAACTTTGCCAGGATAAGATTCACTTGTTGTGAAACTTGCACTAATTGGATGAGACCGTCTAAGATAAAACGATTCTGTACCAGATCGAACTACTAAAGTGAATGTATAATTTCGATGTGGTTTCAAATCATGTATCGTAATTCGATTTACATTCGTTATATTTTGCACAAAATTTCCATCAGCATTGATATACTGTACTTGAAATGCATCATATTCTCCTTGAGGTAAATCCCAAACTAAAGTTACTTTCGTATCATTTATGTCAACAGCTTTGATAGATGTTATTGGTGCAGGATCTATAAATAATTATATATAAAACATAATATATTACAATTAAATTGAAAATAATTATATGCAATATATTAAAAAATAATAACTACAGTTTAGAAAATTTGAATAGAATTATAATATCTTACATAATCTATCTTGTCTAAGTAATGGTCTGCTTTCTACATTTTCGCTTACTGTCCACATTGTGACATTATATAATTTTCCAGGAGTTAAACCAGTAAACGTAATTATTGTGTCATTATCGTTAATATAACGTTCTATTGTTGTGTTTTTGGCATCGCTGATTCGGAATCGATAAAGATCGAATCTGGAAGACTGAATTGGCGTCGGTGTATACCTTAATGTCAATGAATCTGATAAATTTTGGTCAACAACTACAAGCACTTCTGATTGTATCAAAGGCACTGAAATATTTTTAATTAATAAAAGTTATTAGTAGAAATATAAAACCATAAATAATAATAAAATTAAAAAATATTTTTATATCATCATTTTTTATTTAAATAATTGTAAATATATTTGTAATTTTATTTATTTTTGCTTTAAATTAATGTGTAATAAATAGTATAATACTAACTAGTACGTGTAGTAAAAACGGCTACAGTACTGAATAGATTATATGAAACAGTTAAAATACTGAAGGAATACTCTACTCCCGGAGTTAATTCTCCTATTAAAACCCTTTCTTTTTCTTCGCTGTTATTATTAAATGAAAAATCATCTCCATAATGATTCTCAGGGAAATTTTTTGTTTTGACATTTCTTGCATTTTCAGTTGGCCACCATTTAAGTAAATAATATTCTATTCTCCCTTCTGGTCTAGCCCATTTTAAAATTACACTTGTTGAATCAATTATAGGCGTTATATTTAATATTGGATTAGGTCCTACAAATAGATAATTAATACATTTAAACGTTTATTTTATGAAAAGCAGTTGCAAAAATATCATTAAAGAAACTTACGAATTGTGTGATTAACTTGTAAGGGGTAAAGACTTTCAACCCCAAAACTAATAGTATTGACTTGAATAATATATCTTTCTCCAGGTGTCATATCAGTGACTTCAGCCTCAGTATCTTTAACGTTAGGTAATTTGACCCACTGAGGATCTTCTTCAGTACGATAACGAATAGTATAGTCACTAAAAATAGAATCTGTAGGTGCTTCCCAATGTACTAATACGGCATTACTCGTTACTTTTTCAATACTTAAATTGCGAGGAGGGTGAGGTACTGAAAAATATGATATATTTTATTAAATACAAAGTATTATTATTTTGTTTAATTTTAATAGTAAAGCATACACAAATTTAGTAATACTAAAACTTTTATTTTATTTAACCTATGATAAAATCAATAAAAATGGTTTTAGTATCAACATTCATAATATTTAAAATAAAAAATTAATAGTTTATTTATTTTGTTTTATTAACAAAATCTTTGATAAGATCAATGAAAATTATTAAATAAATAAACCATTAATTGAAAGTCAAAAACATTTGTATACAAATTCATAAACAATTTAATTGAATAAATTACTGTTCCTTCCATTATACGGTATAAATTATAATCCTTTTTATCGATATTCCATATGACTGGTTTTATATTTAATACTTACATACTGCCTGGAAAAATCCATGTGGTTCACTTCTTAATCCATGACTGATAGCAAAAACTTTGACTTCATAACCTGCGCCAGGATAAAGATCTTCAATCATAATATGAGATTCAGTAGTAAGAGTTGATGCACTCTCGCCAGTATCGTTTCTATTATGTGTAACTTCAAATCGATCTTCGCGTGAATTTACATCACTTTTCCATGAAACATTCAAACCCCTTTCAATAGGTCTTAAATCTTCAATTATCGGACTGGATGGTCTGGTTGCTTGATATAAAATTGTTTCATTTGATTCCACTTTATTACTTATTGCTTGAACAATGATTGAATAATTTCTTCCTGGTAACAAAGCATCCAGTGTAATCTGTAACAAATTATTTTAATAAAATAACAGTAATAAATATTAGAAAAAATATTTAAAAAATGAGATGAATCATACTTTTGTTTTGTCCGTCATTAATATATTGCTATCTCCACCAATTGTAGTTTCAACTTCATGATACTGTACTTTATAATTATCTTGAGTACTAGTACTATCTGGGGTCCAAGACACCTCGACCATCCATTTATCATCAACTATAGCACTTAAATTTTTAACCGGTAAGGGTTCTACAAAATAATGACTAATTTATTAAATTGAACTAAATTATCAAGCATAGCTTGTGTCTATATTATATAGTATAATAAGAATATACTTAATATATTAAATATCAATTATAGTATTATAATATTTTAATAGTAAATAATAAAAGAATATAATAAAAAAGTAATAAATTAAATAAAATGTAACTTAATAATTTAATAATTTGTACAAATACTTAAAAATTCTAATATCTTATTCAGTGCTTTCGATTTTTTTTTTTTTTGAATACATATTATGAGATTTACATATTGCAATAATAATTTAAATTTCATTATTATATGCACATTAAATTACTTACTCAAAGTTATTTCGCCATTAGCATTCCAACTGGTAACTTTACCAGATACCGTTTTGACAATAACTCCATAAGTTTTACCAGGTTCTAGATCTTTAAACTCCCATTTAGTTTCATCGTTAATATTTCTTGTTATAGGTGGAAATCGAAGATTTCCATTTCCATTTCTATTTCCACCTAAAGATATTGTATATTTGTCAAACTCAGAAGTGCCGTTAGGAGGACTCCACATTACACGAAATGAAGTGGAAGTTATAGAAGCTTTATCAAATGTTACATTTAGTGGTCTAAGTGGCACTGTTCGATATTGAGCTGTAGTAGGTGTAGAGGTTTCATCTTCTGAGACAGTTTGTACAGAGATATTATAAGCCCTTCCTGAAATTAAAATTCAAATAATAATGATATTAAACTGCAATTTATCTGAAATTTAATATAACAATTTTAATTTAACATATTCGTTAATATATTATGTCAATTAATATTAACTTATTTATGTTACTAACCAGGTATTAAATCTTTAAATGCAGCTTGCGCAGGACCAGGAGGTTCTCCCTCTTTTTCAACATACAAAATGGATTCTACAGCATCTGGAGGATCGATGCTCACTTTATAATGAGTATAAATTCCTACTGGATAAGGTGGTTGCCACAATACAAGCAAAGTGGTTTCATTTCGAAACCAGACAATAAATTTTCCAGGAGTATTTGGCACTAAAACATTTTAAATATATACATTAAATTTTTATATTTATATTATTAAAATATAAGACATCTATATTTAATGTATATTTTTATTATAAATGTTACAATGCTTAATTAACAATAACAAAACCATAATAAACAGAATAAGAATATTTAACATAAATCTTGATCTTAATTTATATTTTGATTTAATTAATTTCAAAAATAATAACATACTTGTAGTGAAATTTCGACTTGTATACGCAACACTCTCTTTAGTATCAAGAACTGTAAATAATTGAAGTGAATAAGTAGCTCCTGGATTTAAATTTTCTAGAAAATAGGACGTCTCGTCGGCTGATATCACGCTTGTCCATGGTTTATGAATTTCACTAAAGTTTTGAACTTTTAATCGGAAGCCAGAATAATTGCCTTGACTTGGAGGCGCCCAATTGACAACTGCAGTCTTACCAGTGAGTACCGACACAGTTAAATTTGTGGGTGGATCAGGGGCTGAAAATGTAAAAACCATTATAATTTTAAATACAATTGGAATATGCTATGATCAAATTTATACTAAGTCAATAATATCGAAAAAATATTATTTTATTTTATTATTAAACTTGTATAAGGATAATTATCCTTCAAATTAAAAATAATTTTAAATTTAATATAAACAAATATATTTCGCAAACACTTTCATAATGAAATTATATTTGAAACGTAGATTGACAAATTAAATCAACCAGTTACTTTTATTACTAATAATTGATTTTCATCTGATTAGAAGTATAAGTTTACCTGTAATAATGGAAGCAGTCCAGGTCAACCAGTCATGAAGTGTGCTATTACTGTAGTATAAACTAAATTCATATTTAGTTCCAGGAAGTCCATTTCGAAATTTAATGACATTGCCAATATCTCTGGCAGCGATAGTTGTGTTAGAAGCTGGTGTACCTACAGCTGGTGTATATTCTAATCTGTACCACGAGTCACCTTGGCTTAAATTTCCTGGAATTTCTATAGCTAAATCTGCTGAGTACGCTACCTGAAAAACATAAAAAATTCGTTAACAAACAAAATATACCACAGTTATGTATTGTTAAGAAGTGATGTGTTTTAAAGAAATGGGTTAATTTAAGGATTTTAATTCATAAATTAATAATAAAACTAAATAAATGAAAACTTTAAAGCATAATATTATAAAGCTCATAAGATTGATTAAATATTAAAATATAAAAAAAGTTACTTACATAGCTGATCATTTTATTCAAAAGCTACTAATAAAGTTACATGAAACTTAAAGACCATCCACCAGAGAAGCTGTACAGGCTGTTAAAAACACTTATAAACTAAACGATCAAACACTTTGATTTCAAACTAGAAACTAATTAATTAAATCTAAAATTACATACCAAAGCTGAGCTAAGTTAGTGACTGATACCTTGACTTGCATTTGCTACTTCGCTTTGAACCAATAAATGAATCAAACTTCAAATATATTCGGATATGTATACATTTATTGATCGCTTTGAATTATAAGATAAAAGAAAAAAAAATAAAAAAAAGTTGTTGGAAAGTCAGTACTTTCTGCGACAGAAAATATATGTGCATAAATAGTTTACATTGATTATAGTACCTTTATTTATTATAACATCAAGTTCCATAAAGCTGGTCAAGCAAGCTTTTACTAGTTTTTTTACTCAATCTTTAATATTCACTTAGTCAAGTTGATGATATCATTTGTACAATGTTCACAATTTACTTTAATAAGAAAAATTCAATAACACATAAACGGTCTGCGTTGT
>JABFQC010006687.1:0-10599 GCA_022817085.1 Psilanteris sp. ZL-2020 | reverse complement strand
CATATAAATATTGACATATACAATAATATATTACATATAACATTAACGATTTACACAACAACGCACATTCATATACAATATATCATATATATAAACATTTTAGATAACTTGCACCAATTAATGTTTTAAACCTTGCACATTATTGCTTATATATATAGATTCATAATGGACAACGTATATACATACTTCAGAACTTGGTTAAATGTTACTTGTGAGAAACTATGTGATGAATTTTAATTTTTAAAATTACATTAAAAAACTTGATTTCAAGTTTAAAATACTTAAATGAACGTTTTAACTTAGAAAATTAAGATATATTTTAATGAATGTTAAAAAATATTACTATATTTTTATTGTAATAAATATAGGGTAATTTTAAATTTTAAATTCAAGAGATCCAATTATTTACAGTCTAACCTTTGAATAAAAGAATGACACTTTAAAATATAAAATATTATCCTACTCTTTAAATATTCTGCAATAAATTATTTATAAAATTTCTATTTTATTCATATTGAAATATATTTTTTTAAATTTTATATTTTTCTTTTATCTATATCGAATTCGATTTAAACATATAATAAAAATAAATTAATTATTAATTTTTCTATAATTATTATTATTAATAACATAAATCTGAAAGGATTATCCTGCAAATGTTACTTGACCAAATAATAAACATAACTCGATGAAAGAACAAAAATGTGAATAAATATCATAAACTGTGGTCAAAAACTTTTAAAAGTTTAAGAAAAAAATTTTCAGGTAAAATTTTCAGGATTATTTGTTTCCTTGTATTAATTTTCCGTTTCCTATCAGCTTTAATTATATAATACATTTTAAAACTTATATAATTTAGAAGACTATTGTCAAAGTAGAATATAGTATATATATATATAAAATCGTATATATAATTGAAATCAAACAATAAAACCATTCAATATACCAGAATTGTCATTATTCCCAGTTCTGTGGAAAGCAATTTTCAAAAAATTAAATGGAAATCTTTTTGAAGTGTATTGAAATTTGATTGAGAGATAAATCACTTTGATTCCATTTCATTATATCATAATATATTAATTAAAAACATACTAGCAATAACTCAAATGAAAATTAAAGTTACATATATAAATTTTCTGAAGATTATTGTACATTTTATTTTAGAAAATAAAAACCAATTATTAAGTAGTTTTGAAAAATATCACATATATGATAATGTATATAAAAAAATACATTATGAAAATAAATTATACTTTTTAATAAACATTAAATACACATTTTTGCCAATCATATTTTCATCTCATAAATTATTATAAACCTAAATTTTAAATTCCATGTGAAATTAATATTTCATTTTCTGAATAATTCCTAATATGAATTTTCAACCCATATTATTCATAGAATAAAATGTTCCTCTAATTTCAAGTTAATACAAACTTGTGCTCGACCCAGGTTCTAATCCGTGATTTGAAAAATCTCTCGTAGGTTAGAAAATACAACAAATTCTTGTTTTCTTCCTATCGAAAAACATGTGTTCTAAAACACGTAAAGCATTCACCCGTAATTTATCGTTCTTTTCTGACATATTAGAACATTCTCGAACCCAGTAACCGAACCTGGCGTAGGGCGTATGTCGAACATGAGTTCTCACTGTCTCGGATTCAGAGCTCTCGGAATCACTATTCTCTACCAGATATATGACCAGAGAATAGTGAATCTGAGATAAATCGAAAATGCCATAAATCTGCAATGAAAAAGGTTTCCACTTAAAAATTTTAAAATTGCACTTCCAAACCCAGGGATTTGGAGATGCTAAAATATGATGGCAAGGATTTTTTAAAATATTTGACATGTTTTTTTATCGTTATAGTTAATCAATGCAATTAAAATTAATTCATATTATTTCACTGAATATTTTGAATAAATTAAAATCTTCACTCTGACCAATTAATAAACTATTTCCAAATTATTACGAAACTCTAAATTTTAATAGATATATGTTTTTATAAGAATTTTTCAATAAGAAATAATTCTTTTGTTATATTTTCAGTAATTTTCTGTTTATTCATGATATATAATAAATCGATATAATATATGTTGAATTTCTTGAATTTGAAATTTGATAATATATAAGAAGGAAATAAAAGTTCAGTTATATATATATATATATATATATATATATATATACAATTTTAATACAATTTTAATATTTTACTCGTACTATTTTTTCATTGAATTATTCTCATCCAACATTTCAACTTATGTACGTGTTATTTTTCTATACAATATTTCGTATAATGTTTTTTTAAATATTGTTGGTTATCAGTATTTGCTCTTTATAATGGAAATAGAAATACTGTTTGTCATTAAAATATTATTTACATTTTTTGAATTCTTTTACATCAAGACCTTTTAACGAGTTTTTATTATTTATTGAATGTTATCCTGCTTATATTTCAATATTTTCATTATATAAATAAACTGTTTAATCTAAATATTTTTTCTATTTAACTTCTTACTGTAAATTAATAATAATAATAATTACATTACTTAACTTTTAATTATTAACTTTATAATAATTTACATTAAATTACTATCTTTAATATTTCTACTAAAAAAATAATTTTTCACGAATATTAAGTAAACAACTTTGATTAAAATTATATACGTTGAGAAGCATGTATTTTATATTTTATGTTTTTTCTAATTTTGGAATCACATTTTTCTATATATTACATAAACTATATAACGTAAAAATGAAATGCTAATATTTTTCTGTGCATGCTTATATCAAAATGAATTCATACCACTTCTTAGTCATAAATTATTGATTGAAATTTCAAAATAATCAATTATACGATCAGTTAAAATATTTAACAATATCTTTTTAATCAAACTTATTCTGCTTCAACTTTATCGTTCTAATTTGAAACCTATTGGAAATATAACATTAATTGCATATTTTAACGTTTTTTAATATACAATTCTTAAATATATGTTCTTACACTTATTTACATAAAATTATTTTCTTTCATAATCTTACATATATCATACTTTTTAAATATCCTAACATAAATTAACATTTCCTTTCATCGACGATGAACATTTTATTATTCAAATTTTACCATCATTCAAATTTACAATCTTTAAATATATATTATTCTGTTTGACTAGATGTATGGTTTATACGTGAACAGGGATCGATTAATGTTGCAGTATTGAATTAATTGATTTTTATAAAATTATTTGTAAAAATTAATTAATTTTCATTTACGAAATAATTTTTCATTTTATTTCTACAATTATTAATGTTAATCATCATTATTCTTATATGTTGCATATAAAATAGAGAATAGATTCCATCAAAATACTTCAAAGATAATTAGCTAGCCATATTTGTGCTTTACTAGATAGCCATACTTCTCCCTTTTTTTATTTGAAATTTACAGCATGTCGTTCTATATGTAAAACTCTACAATTTGGAATTAAATTCTTTTACTTCCCTTTTCTTATTTAATATTATGACGAAATTAATCCATCGTGGTGATTTTAAAAAGGCTTGCATGAGCATGATTAAACATCTCCATTGGAATTAAAGTTATGTTTAACTAGTTACAACTAAAACGTAATTAAATTATACAAAATTTGTGTATAATCTTTACGGAATTTATTTAATAAAATTTCAATTACACGTTTAATAAGCGTATTTAAATTTTGAATGCAACTTAATTGTTTATCCATTCAATATTTATTCAAGTAATATATCTCTTAGGTTGTTTACTTTGTTCGGGAACGTTTCGCAAATTTTCATTTGCAATTATTTTAACATAATTTATTATGAAAATATTATTTTGCGAATTCGGTGCAATCGATGTATGATTACGAAACAGCTTTTCTAAATATGATTTTTAGTTGTTTTTATTCTAAAAAAAAACATCATCAAGCCAACTATAAATTGTTTAAATATAATGATTAAATATAGATTCACATTCAAGTTTGTTACAAAATTGTAATGTTTAAAGACAATTTATCTCGTTTGTTCGTAATTTTTTTTAATTCATTTAAATATAATAAACCGTTGTAAACGAACGGATTTAATCGTTGTGTAAAAATAAACTGCTTTGTGGAATAAATAAAATACAACTTCCAAATGTGATCGTTGGATTTGATTCGATAGTTTGAGCAAAAATTGAATATTTTTGCGCGATAAATGCAGAGCAGCTATTGATCTTTGCGACGTAATAGATAACGTCAGGATATTATAAAACCATTATGGTAAGTTTTTTACGTTACATCGTTATGTTACGAGACTATTACAGCATCGTTACTATAAGTAACATTCTCATGTACGAAAATTTGAAAAGTTTTTTTATAAGTTTTTTCCCCTTAATATTACAGTTTTCATCACTATTAAAGATTAAATGCATATTATGTAAGCATTTGTTAAATATTTCGGTCAGTACATTGGACCTTTTTCCAACAGAACAATAAAGGAAATTAATATGTAATAAAAATAAATAAGTCATACTTATGAATTAATTATAATATATAATTATCATCTATACAAGTTGAACGAATTCTAAAAAATGTTATTCAGTTTTTCTAAACCTATCTAATCAAACTCCACAAATGATATTTTCAATTATATGATTTTGTGCTTTTATTCGACATATTTTTAAAACTATTGATCGAAGTAACGTTTTCAAAAAATATTTTTTTACAGTTTTATTATCTTTGCATGCATAAAATTGCATTAAAAGTATTTGTTCTTTTTTTATTTAAGTTTTTTAATTCGAAACATTGTATCTTACATCGAAATGTAGCATTTTGCATTTAACATTCTTTTAATAATCATAAACACATTTCTTTTAATGATACTATATTAATATAGTGTAATAAAACGTGCTATTAAATAGTATACATGTTTTAACCTAATAACACATTATTATATGTATCTCCATATAGTAAATAAAAATTAGAATTATAACAAAATCACTTTGTTCACCAAAACAATATCATCCTTTTATTCATATATCGTATACCTTTTTGCAATCGTATGAACAATTGACAAGTCGGACAACTAAAATCTTCCTTTACATTTGTGTCGCGATTTAATATCACACCCATACTACTACAAAAATTTTACACTCACAATTGCCTTCAACTCGCCCAATTTACGTATAGACCTTACATCTTAAGTTTCGAACACTTTGTTAAATTTTTATATCGGTCATTTAATAAAACCAATAACAAGTTTATACCCAACCACCCACATTTAAATCCACCCCATCAGATACGCGAAAAAATACATATAACTTCAACTTCAGACGGTCATTCAAGCAATTTTATTAGATCTAGGGCATTTTAATATATTTTCGTTAATTTCTTTAATACATATTTTTTTAATAATTCAGGCCATTTTCTCATATCGGGAGAATAAATTCTACATTAAGAAACTCAATTTCACACTATATTAAAAACGTAACGAGCTGTTTCAAGTTCAAGACAACCACTATCTAAAACGCATGACGCAATAAATTAACAATCAATTATTCCATTAATAATATTCTCCCAATTGCATAAAACGGCCTGCAACCATTAAAATGATTAATTCCATATAATAATATCAAACGATAACCAAACACACTATATTCCGTTGCCTTAGACAGAAAGGATCCCTCAAATCGTAACCCCGTACTAACAGTCCAATCTGATTGCAGATAATCGGCGTGATGTCAGTATTCTTCATCTTCGTATCGATTGTGACGTTCTGTCTGAAGACGCAGCCCGACTTAAGGGTACCTGTGATCGTAAACAATACTCTGAAAAGCGGCAACGAGACGTCCTGGGGCGTAGAGAAGACGCATACGAATGCGCACGACGCCTTTTTCTACGTAGAATGCTTGTGCAACGCGTGGTTTTCGTTGGAATTTCTGATCCGGTTCACGGCGAGTCCGAACCGATTCGAGTTCATCAAGAGTTCCGTGAACCTGATCGACATGATCGCGACGCTGAGCTTTTATATCGACCTGGCATTGCAGAGGTTCGCCTCCCATTGGGAGAACGCGGATATCCTAGAGTTCTTGAGCATCATCCGGATCATGAGGCTTTTCAAGCTCACCCGGCACTCGTCCGGTCTGAAGATCCTCATACAAACGTTCCGCGCCTCGGCGAAGGAGTTGGCGCTCCTGGTCTTCTTTCTGGTGCTTGGTATCGTGATATTCGCGAGCCTCGTCTACTACGCCGAACGCATCCAGAAGAACCCGAAGAATGACTTCAAGAGCATACCGCTCGGCTTGTGGTGGGCCTTGGTCACGATGACCACCGTCGGGTATGGGGACATGGTGCCCAAAACGTACATCGGGATGTTCGTCGGCGCACTCTGCGCACTCGCTGGCGTACTAACGATCGCCCTGCCCGTGCCCGTGATCGTCAGCAATTTTGCGATGTATTACAGTCACACGCAGGCGCGAGCTAAATTACCAAAGAAGAGACGCAAGGTCCTGCCAGTGGAGCAACCCCGGTTTCGACCGCCCGGGGCCCCGGGGGTAGGTGGTTCTGGAGCCGGACCTCCAGGTTGTGGCCAACAGGCTGCCCTCCAACCCTCAGGTGGTGTAGGATGCGGCGGACAACCCGGTAACCAAATCAACCGAAGAACCAATGCGATCAAGGCTAACCACCCGAAGAACGAGTATACCGCTAAAGGAGGCAAGTCCTTGAATCATTTTTGGTTTTGTTTGTGGTTTTATTTTTGGTTTTCGGTGGGTTGTTTTTGTGTATTGCAAGAAGAAGATTGGTGGATTGGCAACACGAATGCCGCGATTCGGATTGCAGAATTTAGGTTAAAATTAAAAGTTAAAAAAAAGTTAAACAAAAATTGATTTTTTTTAGCAGGATGTTACTTGTTAGTAATACAGATAGCTATTTCGGCAATCTTGCTCTTTCAATATGGAATTTTCTTAGTAAAAATTTGACGTGGCATTTAAGGTTTGGTTGTTATCGGGTTTCAATGTGGTAAATGTTATTTAAGAATATCAGTAAAAGCATTTATCATAATTATTTATAGTAGTCTGCTGTAACGGTCAAAGTTTATGTGGTCATGATGTGGTTTAATCATGTCAGGGCAAAATTAGATATTGAAATTATACAACTGGTAAAGGTTGTCACATAAATGGAAAATGTTACAACCTACATTGTAACGATTATCACTTGGTTCTCACAGTGTAGGTGTATTTACTCTTCAATTAATTTAAAATAAAACCACTTATTTAATTAAAATTACATAAATTTGTATACTTTTTTCATTTTTGATCTTATTTATATTCATTTACCTCGCTAATAATTAATTATATAAAAACATTCAAGTTAACCAGTATTCTCACATAAAAATACCAATGTAAAATTAGGATGAAATCCTGCTTTGATACCCACGTCCTTCTCGTTATACAATATCTTCGTTATACAATTGACTTTTCAAAATGACAACCGGTACTATAGAAAATACGACATGGCCAAACCTATGCCTCGTTTCAAACGTTACTAAGATTTTTATATATATTTAACACTTCGTTAAAATGCGTTCTGTTCAAAATATGGTTCAAATTTCTCCCGGTTTGAAGTAACAGTTTTTCTTTTTCGCGATTCAAAGTGTCATTTACAATTAATCAATGACCTTTTAAGCGTTTGAGTTTCAATGGAAACGCGCTTTTGTTGTTACAAAATTATTAATTTCATCTTTGAATTTATCTTGTGCATTAATCAAAAGTGGCATTTGTGTTGCGCAATGTTAAATCATGTTGACACGATTGCCATAAATAAAAGTAAAGCTTCAAAAGACGATTGAATTTCAAAGGACAAGAATTCGTGAAGTTTATGGCACAGTGTTAAATTAAAATACAGTATTTATAGTCCAATAAAAATAAGTTTAATAGCAACTCGGAATCACTACGCGATATAATAATGTCGCAATATATTTTTTATACTTAAATTCGAAACTTACGAAGGATATCGCTTTTCATAAACCCATTGTATTCCATTTATAATATAAATGATTACAAATACATTTTTACTTTCACAAATATCCTTCACTTATACTCATTTTTAAACACTAACTGTTAATTAAGAACAATATAATTCTTAAATTAATCATCTTTCTGTCAATAAAATCAATCAATCAATCATGAAATTTGAGGTTAATTTTTGCATAAATCAACATTTGATAGTACATTTCAAACGTCATCATTTTCAAAATCTAATTATTAAAAAAAGTATTACATTTAGTTCATTTATATATACAATCATTGAATTGTCACATCATCATCCAGTTTAAGTTAATTTAAATTAATCCTTACGAATAATAAACGGTTTATTCAATCCGCATAACCGTTTCAAAAAACTTCAAATAGTTGTATTAATTACACCACACACCGCTCGAATACTTTATTCGCAAAAGTACTTTGCATAATCTAAAAAGGTTTTAGATTAATGGAGTTTAGGGTTAATCTATAAATATTAGTTTCTGCGAGCTAATAACACAAGTCGTTGTAAAAACGCAAACATTGTAAATGTCGGAAAATCGATGCACACCATCGAGATTTGCACCCCTACTAACTTATTCTAAATGTACCGTATTTAAGTGCTCGAACTACCACAACGTTATTACTTTGAATACCTGTTTTGCGTGCATCCATTCCACATTTAGTTGTAAATATATATACGTATATATATATATATATATCTAAGTCTAAAAATATATATATGTATACAAATGTAAGATGCACTGAAATCTGATTTGCACACAATCTTTCCTCAAAAATATTTACCGGTAGTTTTTTTCCTTTCTTTAAGGTAGTTGTGCTGTCACTACGTGATTAAAATTAATTATCCTTAATTTCTTTAAAAATTGCTAAACCTATTTAAAACTCGATTAAATATTTAAGTTGTTAAAGTAATTTAAACAATAAAATTCAAAAAGTTAATCGAAGCAAGAAAATATCTGCATATATGTTAATTTTTTATGTAAATAGTTTATAATTTGATTTTGGTTGTTATAAATATTAACATAGAAACAATATATATATAATTAATATATTAATTAACAATTTTTATAAAAAACATAGTAATTAAACCTTAAACTTTAATATTTATACAATATTTACTTGAGTTTTGTTCAAAATTGTAAATTTCGTTTTTGAGTTATTCCACATAAAGCGTCATTTTTATCATCCTCGCCATAAGACTATGTTATTTGGGTCAACTTTGAATCAAAATATCTCGACTTTGAGAAACAGAAACCACTTCAAATTTTACAAATTTATTCTAAATTTCTACAAAATCTCTTAATTTTGCAAGAACGACACAACCACCTTAAGCAAAATTAAAAAAAGTAATAATAATAAAAAAAAAAAATAATAATAATAATAAATTAAGACCAATTCAATGACATGTACTGTAATGCACAAGTTGACACGAAGGAACATACATTAATGAACTTATTTTTGTGATTTCAGTTATTAAATAACAAATGTTTGAAAGTGAAAAACATCCCAAAATGCATTGTAAGTTATCATGACTGTCAATATTTTACACTGTGTATTTGTCACTTACTTATCTGCGCATCACATTATGTACCATAAGCAAACACAAAACAAGCTCGAATTAAACACCAAAATGCAATTTGCTCCATGTTGCGTTTCCGTCAATTAAGCAAAATTCCCAAAAGGCATGCAAATTCCGTCGCTAAGACCCCCGGCGCGCTTGTAAAAATCACCGTCATGCTAGGATGTTTCATTTGATGCGATCAATCTTATCAAATTGCAATCATTAACAAAACAAACTCTATCAGTGCAATTCATTACAGTGAAACGCGTCGATTTATTGTTACATTATTTGAAATTGGTCGAGGCATTTCAATATATGTGTTATTATCGACGTTACAAGAATCATATTTCTGGTATCGATTCGGTCGTTGTTGTACATATATTTTATTTCGACTGGCATAATTAAAGGAATATAATGTCAAATAAGAAGACACTGTTGAAATTGCAATTGCGTTCCTGGTAATTTGGTTATGTATTAATTATGCATTAAGTGTTTGATTATATATCGTTTTATGTTTAATATACGTTGGCGATATATGGTCCATGTATCAACCAAACAAGTAACGTATATCGAACATATTTAATAATATAAAATTCAAATGTACGATACATGGTTGATACGTCAAACACGATGACAGTCTATCGTTTAGATGGATGGTCGAAATTAATCACATTTCTAGGGAATTGTAATCCTGGTTCTGTTTGATTAATTAATTAATGATGAGCGAAGAAAAAGGAATATGGATATTTATAAAACGTGAATATTGAATTTTAATGAAAGGAATGTTATTGCTATTATGTTTTGGGATTACAAATAATACATTGATTGGCGTTTTTGATAAATAAGAACAAAATTAATGTCTGTTTTTTTAATTTTTTTTATCAATATCTTTTTTTGTTACCTTTTATTAAGTTTATTTTAAGTTAGAATATGACAACTTCACAATTTATTTTGACAATTTTTAACAATAATAATTGTACAGAATTTGATGAATTAGTT
>JABFQC010006686.1:0-10600 GCA_022817085.1 Psilanteris sp. ZL-2020 | reverse complement strand
ATAAAAGTATGTACCGCGAGTACTGAGAAATTTATTATTGCGCCAAAACATTTTTATTCGCATCCTAACAAAGTTGCGCTGGCAAAAAACGAAACTATACAACTCGACTTAAATTACTTTTATTACATATAATTGTACGTCGTCTGAAAAGTCCGACTTTCTCCAAATATATAGGACTTAATAACAACATAAGAGAGTAATAATAAATGAAATAATACTCATAATAATATAATTATCTAAACAGTATATATATACTATATAAATAATGCACGAAAAATCGCATGTTAAATAATTGATTGGAGGTAGAAAATGTAGACGAATATTTTTGATAATTTAGAATTTCATTGACAAATTTACTATATGTTACAAATTATTAACGCAACAAATTTATGTGTTACATTTTTTCAAGTGAAAATTTAAAATAACCATTTAAAATATTCCATTATATCCTAATTTTGTTGGTAAATAAAAGTAAATAAATAACAAGTATTGGATAAGACGATTATGAAAATTAATAATATATTTGTGGTACATTAAAGTATTTTAAAGTATGAGCTTGCGCGCCTGTATATTACGTTTGTAAAAGATAAATGAAATTATTCTAAAATTATAATAGAATGATATATAGTTTAATTATAACATAAAATATATTATGCATATATTGATCAGATTTATTTTCAAGCATAAACATATAAATGAATTATTGTAATTTAATTTACTAAAACGCGATCCCATAAATATGTATAACTTTCTTATATAAAACACGTAAACACAAAATAGAATAATAATTTTATTACAAGATATAAGATTTACTTTAAACTGTAACAGCTGGTTTGATTTATTCAGGCGAACAATGTTCGTTAAAGAACGTAGAATTAAGTAAATTCTCGTTTACATAAAGGTTTAAACATGTTTGTTGATAAACCGTACAAATTATCAACTTCGCACATTTTTATAAAATATAGAAACTAAAAGTTTACCTGTACTAAAGTGATTTATAGCATTATAAATTACAACTCTCAATATCAGCGGGCCGTTAAAATAACGCAACAAGCGAATTGAATATCATTTTTATCGCAATAAGAAAGTCGAACAAATATTACGAAAACGAATTAACTGACGAGACAAATAGATACTCAGAATTATGTATATATACGCACCGATAAGTCCAATGCGAAATTATTAGACTTAAAAAAATAATATACAAACATATTTGAATGATTATGAATATTCGGCTCGACGATAATAAATAATCTATACATATAAACAATTATCGATTCGAAACGCGAATTCATACGAAAAACTAGTTTCAGGTCATCAATTACTTCTTATCAATGAGACCCATAAATCATTCCTTTGTGATATTTGAAAATTTGCTTAAACATACACGAGCGTTACACGTAGCTCCTAGATTCGCGCAACAAAAATGTTATCGAAATTTCGTTCATACGCAAAGCGAATTCCGCAATTGACTGAAACTCTTGCATGAATTTAAGCGGCGGCGTTAAAACCGATCGAATAAATCGCGCCGAAATTGCGGTTACGCGGCGAACGTTAATGAAGATTAGGTTCGTTACGCGCAGCCGATGCGGGAGGTAAAAGAAGAAGCGGTGACAATCGATTGACACCCGCGACGGTAGTCATGCGTTTGTCCCGAACAAAGGACGCGCGGCGAACAAAAAAGTGGCCGTGGCGTCGGTTACTTGCGCAAAAGCGCGAACATGCCGAGAGTGTCGGCTCCAAAAGCGACGTTGCTTATTATTTTGCGCGATTTTGTGCTCTCGCTTTTCTATCCCGTTCGTTATTTTTATATTGATTTTTTTGATTATTATTTTTAATAACGCCAGACAAAGAATACAAATATTTTGTTCGCGTGTTGCCGTGTTCGCGCGCGCGCGTTTGTCTGCGTGTGGAAGCATTTTTTTCGCCAGTTTTAGTGTATGCATTTGTTTGAACAGGGAGCGGACTGCACCGTCGGAATCGTAGGTGGAAGTAGGCTTGGCCTACTTCGATCCGGCAACAAAGAGAAGAGTCCCCCTTCGAGTTCATGGGCCTCGTGCGCGACGCCGAATTCAAATCCCAAGCCGAGATAGCATCGTGACGGATGTTGCTTATGTCACGCATTTTGTACGCGTCCGGCAATATAGAGTGTGCTGAATTTTTAGTCCTTCTTTTTACTCCAGTTATTTCGACAACCGTCCGCGTCAATGTCGAAACGACGACGAATACTTTCTGAAAATAGAATCGCGCTGACAACAAATTTGATATTAACCATCGCCGCCGTACATATCGGCTGTATCGTTAAGAATAGAAATAACGATTTTGCGCCGAAAAAGGTTTGGCTCTGACACTTTTGTATGCTATTTGTACGGTCGAGTAATACGATGTTTCGGTTGATGATATGAATTATGCGAATACTTTGGTTCGTTCTGCGCGATCCAAAGTCGCAACGACAACTTTTCAATCGTTAAAATCCTTGCCTCCGTCGATGCGTGAATTACGTAAATAAAATTTATTTTTTTCACAAAATTCTCAACGCGGGCTTTGTATTGAAACGTAAAAACGATATGGCAATTTTATTTGTTTCGTATTAAAATGATTGGCGTAATTAGTTGCTTTCTGAAACGCGCTTAATTTGCTATTGAATAATTAAATCATACAAAATGTGATTTAATGCACTACGCAGTTTTGTATATTGAATTTAATTTATAACAATTAAAACGCCGTGAAATAAGGCAGGTGAGTAAAAATAAAATATCTGCGTCCGTTTTCCGAATACAAATCCAATATTGAATGTCTGTTTGTTCTTTTTAATTAAATCAATTATATAAGAATTAAACAACCAATTAAACTCGATTCTGCTTTACGAACTTTCACATATTTCGCGATGCGGTGTGTTATTTTTAAACAAAATATCGTCCAATGGTCCGGAAAAAAAAGCTTCACTTCCGCGGCGACGTTTTTTCTTTACACTTGTCCCACTACGGGCGATTTGTTTAAACAACTTCGCAAATATTCAAAACAAATGAAATTCGCTCGCCGACACTAGTGTGGGCGCGGGAGGGGACCCAATCTCGAAATGAAATGCAGTTATATAAAATCAGGAAAAATCAACCGATAAACTTTATCTACGGAAATCGATTCGTATTGTTGTTTCGCATCAAAGGATCAAAAGAAGAGCACACATCGACGGCGACCCGTGACGCTAAAGTATTTCGATATTATAGTACAAAATGTAACATTCATTGTAAACTGATCCGTTCCTTTTTTGGCGACAGAAATGATATCGAACAATATCAGAAAAGGTATTTATTGCGCGTCGTCGATTTATATAAACTCAGTCAAAGGAAATGAAACACATTAAGAGCAAGTTTTTCATAATCTTGTATCAGACATTAATTGCGTACTAATGTTAAATAATCGCTCAATAAACTCGCGTTTTCAATCGACAAATAGTAGTTGTCAATTAATTTTCAATAATTTAAATAATTAACGGAGCGTAATCGAAGGAAAAGTCGTTCTCGCTTGAAATGTTATTTATTGTGATTAGTTTAATAATTAATGTCTTATTAATTAAGTGGCATGAACGTCATCGTGGAATATAACTATAATTTGTTATTTACAAATTTGACACGATTGACGCGCTTCGCGGTGACTGCAGTTTATCCGCATTTTCGCGTAATTAAGAATATACAAGGCCTCTATAAACATTACATATTGTTGAAACAAAAAACGCACGCCATATCGCAAATTATAGTGGTTGAGCATAAACTATCAGACCCGCGACCGCAGCTCTGATTCGAAATAATAACAAAAGTGTTACAAAACAGAGTTAAATTATTGTTCTTTTAAATTACAAAGTATGTATGTTAGAGGTTACCAAATTCCTTTTTAGACGAATAATGCTGGCACCGCGTAATTTTTGCTATTTTCATAATTCTTGTTCTAATGCGAAACCACTGTCAGAAGTATGAAAAGTTTATGTACAATTTTAAAAATATAACGCTTTCTCTTTCTCGCGTTCGCGGCCGGTGTAAGGTTTATACGACATGCCAAGCTTTAGTTAATTTCGCAATCGTTCACCATTTTTTACAAATAGCGTAAAAGGCCTCGGAAATGCGTCCTTCGACGCGATGATTTAGCGTTCGCGTGTACATATATAATATCGATATCCAATACACCGTGTTTTTAGGACTGCTTTTATGGTTTACGCTTTTTTAATCCAATCGGCGAATTTTAATTAAAACGCGTCCTAAAATGTACCGAATTCGTTCAATTTAAAGTTGGATGACATAACAATCGCATCATTCCTGCCACTCGTATAGAAAGTGTGGCGTTAATGATTACGCGCAGTAAACATCCCTCGTGAGAAGTGAATTCGTATATGCCGCATTGACCTGTCGCGCCGAACAAAATTGGACAGCAATTAGATTTTCTCTTTGCCGTCGCATCGCTTCTTTCCTTCTCTTTTTCCCTCATTATATACCTTTTCCTCTCGCCATCTCTCTCTCTCTCTCTCTCTCTCTATCTCTCTCTCTCTACTTCTGTTCTATCTTTATCTTCGTCTGGCCGCTTCCTCGTTCGTCTTGCTGCCTCGTCTTTTGGTTGTTTTGCTTCTTAAGAATTCGTGCAATATGCGCATGCGCCTTGTGCAGTCACCAATACAAAGTTCCGACTGAAGTGCATTGTCTCGTTCGCAGTTACATTTCATGACCAAAAGTTCTTTGACGACGCTCCGTCTGTTTCTTCGTCTACATTTGCCGACCACAAAACGTCTTTTACCTTAATCGAATAGGTCTCTCGGATCCATTTTTTAAATTATTAAAGATAGATAAATTTGAGGAATTCGAAACGGAGCGTTTAAACCGAAATTAAAAAAATACGTCGCTTGTTTCTTGAATCGCTGGATTTAAAATATATAATTAATGCTTTAGTTGATTTCAAATGAAAACGCTTGTTCGATTTTAATTTAATTGACACGTGTTTAATTGAATTATCTCGCGAAAATAATTAATAACGATTTCGACGAAACTGCGTATAATTTTGTGTTAGCTGTTCGCGCGTGAAAAAATTCGTTTCAAATTTCAAATTGTCAAACTGAAATTAAATTGAAAACTCGCCATTACAATTTCGTCGCCGCCATGAATTAAAAGTGTCAACACTTTTCAATTTGAATATATATTTATTTTAACAGGAACGCCCTGAAAAGATAGGTAAATTTATTTTTCGGCAAAATTGTCTATGCAGGAACATCTTTCCAGCATCCATATCTGACGTAAAATCATTTTTTTCCGAGGGAAGATAAAATTGCAGTTTGGATTTCTTATTTGCACAACTCGACAAATATACTGAGTGTGTTTTGAGATACGGTTTCTTCCAGTATTTCAAATTAAGTATTTAAACTGCCAAGGAGATATCACTGAGGAACGAATTTCTTAAATTCAAAACAAAAAGAAGATTTCGGATAAATTGGTTGCATTTAATCTATTTAAACAATTCACTTCCAACAATATATAAGTGAATTTCAGTCTTATAAAGATTTAATCAACTGTAGAAATACAATTTCCATTATGTTCAAGCAAGCCCTGTGTCTACAATTAGACCCTTTATTAACATGATTATGTTATATTTTGTTATAGTACAAAATGTTCAAATATTTAATATCAAATAAAAAACAAAGAATTATAGTAGGAACAATGATTGGAAATATGCTATGAAATTGTATATAAAATTTCAGATTTAATTTGGTCCTTTAAATTCCAGATATTAAGAATTTTTTTATTAATTTTATTTAAATATTACGTAGCAGCATAAAAGAAAAATTGTTCGAAAAAAAAATTTTAGTACTACTTAGCACCCCAATACTGTATCAGAGTACTAGTAGGCAAACTGTAATAGCAATCAGATTTGTTGTAACTCTAATCAGA
The DNA here is from genome assembly GCA_022817085.1 of Psilanteris sp. ZL-2020. Taxonomy (NCBI): domain Eukaryota; kingdom Metazoa; phylum Arthropoda; class Insecta; order Hymenoptera; family Scelionidae; genus Psilanteris; species Psilanteris sp. ZL-2020. The sequence continues at coordinate 4,673 of JABFQC010006686.1, read as the reverse complement.
TTAGGTTAACAACTGGAACTATAGTAATATAAACTAGATGTTGTATTGCCTAGAATCGTTAACCAATATTGCTCCGATATCATACCGAAATGGGATATGTTTCAAGTCAAACAGTACCTAAATGATATAGGTATGAAGACTAAACTGACAATACTCTGTAATAAGTTATGACTTTAAATTACGATTCAAACCAATATCAGTATGGTGTTATAATGTAATTTAATGTTAGTTAAATAATGTAGGCATAACTGTACTATTGTTATTATTATATATATATATATATATATATATACTACTAAAACAAGTGTCTTGAACCGAGAGATTTTCATGCAAAAGACATAAATAGTATCTAATAATAAGACACTTATAATATCTTTTATATAAAAATGTCTTGACTGAAGACGTTTTTGTAACGCCAGTTTTTACAGTGTATAACGTTGGTAAAATAGATGCATAATAGCAATATAAATAATAATATAATAATTATTTATTTCTTTAAATATTACGAAAATTGTTAAAACTGATAATACTGAACATATCAAATTAAGTATTCGTCGCGTCTGTAAATTCATAAATCAAACAAACTTTCATTCATTGTGTATTAATAATCGAGATACTTGTAAATCAATTCTCATCCTAATTTGATTCGAAGTTTGTAATTAATTATTTGTACGCAAGTATCTTAGTATATATAAGGTGTTGCATTTTAGGAACCGCAGATTCCAATCTTGGAGCATTTGATTACTATTAAACTTGAGTGCTATTCCATTTTAGTAATATTTTAGAATTAACCGTGAAGACAAATAAAATATGTTTTAAATTATTAAACAAAAAATATGTCATATAACTCTAATAAATTAGGCAAATAGAATAATAAATTTTATTAAATAATATTTGTCAATAATTTCTATTAGAAGTTTGAAATTTTAAAGTCGAAACTTAGTATATATAATACGTATGCAATTTTATTATATATTTTCAAATGAAGGATATATATATTCCTACATTATATTTATACATGAATTACTATAAAATTCCTACACAAAAAGTATTATATTATATATATGAATATCAATTTCGAAATTAATTATTGCCTATATATGTTTCATAAATTAAAGAAAAACAAACTTCAAATTCATTATTATTACAACTTATACAAATAACATAAAAATTTAAAGCTTATAAAATATGTATTATCAAAATATATCGTGTCCAGAACAAATGAGCCTTTTAGCGAGACCGTTTATTAGCATAATTAAAACATACGAAAGCCATTGAATCTACACGAGCCGATAACAAGTGTTGATCGGAGATAAACGATGAGAAAAATACGTTCATAATGAAATAATTTGGGGCCCGGCGCAGGCGCATCTGACTCGAATTTCTCGGCTGGCCTCTTGCGACAGGAAGTCCCGAGATTGCCGCGCATCTTCTCGATCGTAACGATGGTAATCTTCGCGTGTAACTTACCAGTCACGATAAATTAAATTAAAAGCTACACGACGAAGCCGAGCTACGCCCTCGTGACGCACGCGATACCCGTGTTAATGAATCACAAGGAAATCATAACTCCGCACGTACTTTAAGCTTCGTCTGATAAAACGAAAGATTTATCTGCGTAACATATTACATTTTTGCGAATGCTCGACTCAAGTTATTGCCCTATTTATTCAATCACAATAACAATCGTTAAAATGCTATTTATATTGCATTCGAGTAAATTTTGTTTATAAAATAATACACTTTTCTGCTACTACTACTACGTAGCTGCTATTAATGATAAGTAAAATTAAAAAAGCAATTTATATTGTCGATATAAAAAATAAAAAAACACCACTCGAAACATACAATTTAATGGATTTAACGAAAACGGTTGTTTCAATCAAATTCACTAGCAGATAAATACGTACGATTATATATAAACTCCGACTCGTCAAACCCCGTTGTAATCGTGGGAATTAATTAATAATCGATAATAGTTTGTTAATCGTGTCGATAAAAATGAAGAACAAGTAACGCGCGATTCTGTGCAATTATTTCGGTAAAAAGTGCAGGCGATGAAATAATTCTTGAACGCGAAGATTGAAGCTTGGTTTGAAGCATTTTATAAATAGATAATGAGTCTTTTCGTTTGAAGTTTAATTACGAAAATGGTAATTTACTCGATCGGCGCGCGGTTGCGGCGTAAAAATACCGATGTATATGTGTTGTTTGTGATATATCTCCGCGGGAGAAAAGATTTCGCTATTGAGAACGTGCGAAAATAGTAATGCAGCTTGCTAATTTAGTAACGGCAATTTATAAACGCAATCAAAATCGGATAAACTCCGGAGTATTCCGCAGGATTAGTGTTTTGGGTCAAAGTGCAACGATTAATCACTTAAGTAGTCGCGTTTTTAATATCGCACAACATTTGAAATTATGGCGCCAAATTTAGTAGTACTTTGGCGCGTAGTTTATGCCGCATTGTTAATTAAACGTATTTAATGCGGCGATTAATAATTGAGTTTATTTTTAAGACGCGAAATTATTAAACTTTTGTACATTTGCTACGCGATGACGTGCTATCCAATAATGAGTTGTATAACGCGGTGAAATGCATTACGTAATTCTATCACAATGTAACATCAAACATTTTTTAATAACATGAGTAATTTCAAAAAAAGATAATTTATATCGAATGAATATACCGGATTCAAAAGAACACGTACATGAAGTGAGTGAACGGATGGGGATCAAAAATGAATAAATGTTTTGATTACTAGTATTTTACAATGGCTTTTAATCTATAAAAAATATTTATATAATGAAAAACCATAATGTAATAATAATAAGAATAAGTAACTAAAATTTATAACACACAAAAATAATGACATCAAACACGCCATTAAATAACGACGAATATATATATAACAGCGATTCCTACACTGAAGAAAATAATCTTATAAATTTGACCAAACTAGATAATAACAGTACACTGAGAGAAAAAGATTGTTAAATTCACAATCTAGATATTAAAATTAGATCGTTAAGGGGGTTCTTCAAGACTAATGTAACGGAATAGTGTTTTCTTTTATTGCAGTATTATAAATTGTACTTTTTAATAAAATGCAAGCATTTGACCAAATTTTTTGCAGATGGGAAAATATTTTTCTATAATAAACATAACATTTCAATTGCTATTCTCGACGTAATTAGTAAATTCTTTTTTTTATCACCTCAAAAACGAATTTTTTATTTACATGTTTAATATTATGTTAAATTGATTTTCTTCACATTCAATAAATTCTACAGAAATGAGAAAACGTGGCTATACACGAAAAATAAACGTATTAAATAATTTAATAAAAATATAACAAACTCTGCAATATCTGTCAAAATCGATTGAAGAACCACCTTAAACTACAAATAACGTATTTCAATAAACAGATATTCAATTCTAGAGTCAAGATTGTAAAAAATGTAGGATATATTTAATATGTCATTTAATATATTTGTTTTACAATCTCTGACAATCCCGACGGTTGAATAGAATATTTAGATTGTCGTCGAAGCTACAATCTTTAATTATTCGATTTAACAATCTTAGATACTTAACGAACTTGTTTAGATGTTTAATTCCACTATTATTACACACTATTATTCCAATTGTTTGGTAATATTTGACATATTTTTACAAATTTCTAAGCATAATTTATCATATCATTTAAATTTTTGCCCATTTTCTTACTGTTATTATCTATAATTTGGTAAAATTTGCAAGCTAATTTTTTTCAGTGTAAAGTTCTAAAAATGTATAACTTAATTAATCCGAGATGGTTCAATTCGTATGTAAAATAAATTGGAATGAATTAAAGAATCGTTTTAATTAAAAATAATTGTTTTAAAATTATTCTACTTGAATCACGCGATGAATTATGCATTCTTTATAAACGTGTTCGAAAACATACTCATTTCATTCTCCGATATATCAATTTCGGTTTAAGCACTTTTATACGAAATAATTGACTCCGTTACATGATTTACATAAATCATTACACGTATCAACATGTTCGTTTCCCAAATGAAATTTAACTTCAATTAATTACCAGTTTCTAATTTTACGGCAGCCAGCGCGTATTTATGCCCTTCACTCATTCGCTCGCGAGCGCCATAACTAAAATCTAGTTGCTATCAAATATAAGTCCTTTAAGTAAACGCGTTACCAAACTGACCGTGAAAGAATTCCGCATAGCGTAACCGCGATGTTTTCATCTGATAAATAAGTCGACTTGCCAATAGAAACAACCGGAATCCACTTATAATCGCGGGTAATATTTTATCTCCCCGTGATATAAAATTGCAATTTGCGATCACACCCCTTTCCGTTGAAAAGATCCAATTAAGAAATTAATGACCTAATCATTCAAATTACATCAGATCAAGCGCGATTGTTAATTCCCACAGGTGTGTTTCTACACACATTACACTCTTACAGAAATATTGACTTCTCGCAATGTTCATGTTCGATTGGTTGTATTTCACTTGACTCAAATAATGCTCATTAGAATCAATCTAATATCGAGAATTGAGATAAAACGTATGATTGATTCGTTATGAAAATTCACTTGAGGGAAGTGAGTTCACGATTACCGTAAACGCGTAAATGATTTAAATGCTTCCCTCAATGTGCC
>JABFQC010006685.1:0-10601 GCA_022817085.1 Psilanteris sp. ZL-2020 | reverse complement strand
GTGTTGTATTAGAACTGACTTCAAAATTTGTTAACGCAAATACGCTATCATATTTTGAAAAGGAAAAGACTTTTTTGTTAGGTTAATGAGTTTAATGCTTTTGATTAAATTCATTTATCTAATTTAGATTTCTAAAATATTTTTTATAATGAAATAATATAACTTTTATCAATAGACGTTATTAAGATAACAAATTTCATATAATTTATTATGCAACGTACTATAAAAATATTCTCTTTAGTCTGAAAGAAATGTTTCGCTTTGCTAGTTGTCTTCACTGAACCCAAATTTCGTTTAGTTGACAGTTTTGTACTTAATTTTATTTATAACATTTATACAAATCATCGAACATATATATAGATACTTGTATGTATTATGTAATAATTAATAAGGTAAGGAAATATAATTCTAATATAAGTAACATAAATGAATTAGTTTAACTGTGTACTATGCATTAAAATATATATATGCATATATTAAAATTTTTTAAATTTAATTAATTTTTATAAATAATTCTTTCGTTTTTTGAGTAGCATTTTATTTTCATCGTCAAACTATATATATTTTGTTTATTCTTTAAATTATTTTGATAATTTATTTGTAATAATAATAATAATAATAATAATAATAATAATAATAATTATTATTATTATTATTTAGATAATAATGATATCATAATTTTGTAATATTTTACTTTTTCTTTATATCGTGCGATGTAAATAATTGTATTAAGATTATTAGTCGAACTTTCATTCATGTATATGTATATTATGTTTTATTTAATGTTTTATTAATGTTATGACACTGCAAATCAATCGTCGCAAGTTTAATTAGTTTGTTAATTAAATTAATTATCATATATAATACATCATATCTATTCATAAATTCTTCAATCAGATGAACTGTTTTCCAATATGTGTATGACGATTAATAAAATTATTGCTGCTTCTTTTTTATTTCGTAAATAACAATTCATTTAAATTGAGCCATTAAGTCTATTTTTTATAATAATTATGTAGAACTAGTTTGAACTAAACTTAATATGTTTAGGAAATTAAATGAAATAATTTGTTGAATTCGTATTTTTGAATCAATTTCGTAAATCTGTATCCGTTGTTTTACTTAAATCTGCCACGTTTTTTAAAATTTTTTAGCCCTTCTATTATCAACTAAATTCTTTACATTATTAATTATTATTATTAAATCGTATAATCTAATATAAAATATTTGTTCATAAATTTTCTTATTTCAAATTATTCATGTGCGATTAGAAGTAATTAACTATAATTGTACAAAAAGTCATGAATTAATCTTCGTTTTTTTCATTACCTAATCATTATCACATACAGTTTTCTTTAATCGATTCAGTGTATGATACGATCTAATATAAACATCTTTCAGATGTAAAATACTCGCGGAAATAGACATTATTAAATGTTAGTCAGTTAGAGGAAACTTTATATTGATATATATATTTTTCATAAGGTGCATAGTTAACCGAAAAAAAAGAAATTTATAATCACTTTTAATGTTTAACAAATCACCGAAAATTTTACTTTTTAAACTTCAGTTCAAGCCAATAAAACGTTATAACGTTTAGTCAAATCACCGACGTTCATACGAATAATTACTATATACAACAGAAAATTTCATTACACTCATGAATCGCAATTAAACAAAGTTATTCCAACTGATTTGTTGAAACGAGCTCGGGTAAGGGTTTCAAATTGATTGTAAAATTCAAAACCATGAAACTATATGAAATTTTTTTCACAAACACTAGTCCGTTATTATTCATATTTTTTCGCAACAACAACATTGTTAATTCTCAGCTTTCAATACATTATTTAATCATGAATTTCGGTAACTAAATGTCACAAGATATCGATTTGATCGCAATCAAATCAAAATACGTTTCGCGTAACCGCATCGTCTACGTTCAATACGCGTCGTTTGCGCGTGTCAATAATTCGGTTCAATTTTGTTTCGTTGGACTTTTAACGCGACAAAAAACGGTCGTGCAATAAAAATGACGTTATGTAAGATTTACCGTCCCAATAATTGCATTATATCAAATCATCCTCGCGGTGTCAAATAAAATCCGAGCAATCTCGCGTGTAGAAGCGATGCAATGGATAGGTCCCTTGGAAGAGCGTGATGTTGGACCATTATTGCATATTTAGTACAGGATATCCGTCTGTTACTTATGTGCTATCGTTTTCTGGAACAGCTCGAGCCCAAACGCCGACTAGTCATTATGTCATTGAGCATTTCAGGGTCTGTTATTTCGTGACAATGTTGGCAATGAACGCGTTTGTGTTTATCCGCTCGCTGGTGTCATCACCAATCCCATACAAACAACTCCGTTCTGCCAATAAACGGGCGACTTTTGATTGGAATTTTTTTCGAATGCTCATCTTGAATCTTTAATTGATCAGAATTCAGAATTCAAAGAGAATTATAGTTCAAAAATGCCTTTGATGTTGGTGTAATACAATTGTTTATTTTGTTATTCTTAAAGGTCCTCGAAATACGTTTTTAACGAATGAATCATTTAAATGGTCAGACAAATTAAATATTACACTGAGAAAAAAAAATATTTAACAATTTACTATATAAAATATCAAACGTGGACGATACGTCCACACAAAAAAATTACTACGTTGTATATTAAAATTTTCAATATAAACTTGGATATATTATTATGCGCATTGCTAATATTACTACGTTATATATTAATTCTTCTTGTATTTTCACGTGTCGTCCAGGTTTGATATATTATATAGTAAATTGTTAAACATTTTTTTTCTCAGTGTATGTATAATAAAAATTGATATATTGAATTAGTTTACAATGAATACTTTATTATATTATATAGTAACTTTTGAAAGTTTTTCGAGATTATTTTGAAAATTTTTTTAAATATCTTACTATGATTGTGTTGTTAAAAAAATTAATATTGGCGAATAATAGCTCGTATTTTATATCTTACTGTACATATTCTTTTCAAGGTTTACAGTTAGTATTTTGTTTTTGTTCGTTTAAGACAACGATTACAGCGTTGTGTTAAAAAAAACTTCCTATTTTATATGCGAGGTGATCGCGTATAATGAAATTGTGGGAAATTCGTTGAAACAATTAAAAACGCGTTTTTTTTCTCATGATGATAACTTATATCAAAAATTAGTTAACAACTCTGCAATGTGATACCAACGGTTTGCAAAGTGTGTTATTTTTAAATCCGCAGACAAAGTGTTTGATTGAAAAATAAAATAACGAAAAATACTGTTGTTATATTTAATAATCGGAAACACGCTTGAATCTAATTTGTCGCTATACCGTTTGAGAATGATCACGTATGGCCGAAGTTTTGTTTCAAAAAACGGATCTTTATTAATTGAGGATATTTAACTTAAACAGTATGCATGAGTTTGCGGACTTTTCTTGTCTATTTTTGTAATCGTCCCGGCCAATTGGAGCAAAAAGATGTAAATTTTTCAAAAACACGTTTTTAATTTTTTCGTGAAGGTATATGTTGTAATTGTAGCGTTTCTTGTGATTCATATTTATATCAAGAATTTATCGTTGCATTATGTAATTATTCTGTCTTATAGCGTAATTTTATACATTCATTTTCATTATACGAATGAAAATGACAGATTTATTACAATTTGCATGAAACGATGAATTTTCAAAAATTTACAAATTTGCATTGATTATTTATCGATGAAAAATTTCCAGATAAATTTGATTTGATTATTTAGTCAAACCTTGTTTGTATTTGACATGTTCTGAAAGAATATATACATTTTTTGGGTATTTGACACGCTCGTACACTAACATACATTTGACAGAAAATATGCAATCTTTAACCTGATTTATTATAATGTTATTTATAATGTAATTTTTTAAATATTGTTCATGTCAAATCTATTGAAATGAATCATTGTCAAATAATATTTTAAATATCTATAGAATTTCAATTTTTGTAAAAATTACAATGTAAATATTAAAGGTGTAAAAGTCTGGATGATATTCTTGAAATTACTACACGATTTGTTAAATAATATCATACAATGTTATGAATTTAGATTTATTATATCAAATGGTAACTGCATTAGTATCCTACACTGAGAAAAATTTGATGGTAAATATTGTAATGAATTATTATAAAAGTGTTGTATACAGTTCAAATAAAGAAAATTATAATACCAAATTATAAAATTACCTATAAATATCATACTTTTTCTTATATTTATTTTATTTGTTATCAAATTCATATATAATTTTACAGCGTGACATAACAATTGTTTTACTTATGTAATATACAACACTTCTATGCACGTAGAAAAAAGTTACATTATAAAATACCATGCTTATAGCTTTACAAGGATATCATGATTAGTATTATGGAAATTACTATACTATATAGAAATTTGTCTTATAAAATATAGCTGAATTGTTTAGAAGATATTGTATTATATAGAAGTATAATAATTTTATAAATATTTGCTTCCAAATCCCTGAAATACCATAATGTATAGTCATTTATAATATAACATTTTTCCCCATGTAATTATTCATTTATATAGTAATAGTTACTATAAAATTTTTCTCAATTTATATTCCATTTATATTACACTATATAAATCAACAACTTTATGCAGAAAATAATGATTTTAACTCATAAAACCATCGATACGTGACTATAAAATTCTGCGTTTAACTATTTCAAGGATTCGAAAATACATTTAGTTACAATTAGTCGAAAAATCTGATATCCCATAGAAGACTAGTATAGGAACAATTTTGGACCAATCTCTTGTTCAATTTTGTATACAATATTCTGATCGGTATTCCTTTTTTTCTGTCAAAGAAGCGCATTAGCGCTTTCGAGCTGACACTTGATGGCCTCTTCCCCTGTGTTTTTTTCCAGCGGGCGAACCTTGAATACCGTACAATCTTCCAAGAGTCGTGCCTCATTGTCAACACTATATGAACATGCCCACTTGCCTACTTATTTAACTTCCTATTAGAACCTATTATCTATTATCATCTATTAGTACAATCTTGTTATTATCATCTATTTACTCTTTGTATTAAAGAAACGTTACGTTGTAATGAGGTGAGAATCGTAAGTGCGGTCCACGAACGTGATTAATTTGAAAAGCACTCGTGAAGCTGAAAACTAGTTGTATCACGATAACTTGACACTCTCAGTCACCTCTGACTAGTTGGCCACACTTTTTTCAAGCGACATCATGGTTACGTCCTTAACGAACGGTCCAAATTATTGTTGAACGATACAGCCACCGACCGTTTTGTGCTACCACAATTATCCTTTGTGGTATTTTAATTCTTTAATTTGACTTTGACTTCTTTAGTCTGCGTTCTTTCGTGTAATTCGGTCAAAAACTGATTTTTCGTTGGTTCCATTTCCGAAGATTTGATTTTGGGATCTTGTAATCATGGTACCCTTGTCTTTCAGATCGCAGGCGAGTGCAGAATCTAGCCACGTCAACGAGCAGCAGCAGAGCAGTACAGATTCGGCAGGAAGACGCATAATAACTCAACAAACCATCTACAAAAGATTTCTTTTCGACCGTCAAAACCGATTGAAAAGAATCTTTTTGTAAGTCTCGTTGCAAGCCAAATTCACCCAACTGAATTGACAACATAGGATGGTAGAAAGTGATCCTGACTCAAAGCACAATCATAGTAAGTTTTATGAACTTTGAACTGTTCAATTAGTTTTGCTTGCAAAATACAACCAAACCATTTTTGGTTAACATTGCGGTGCTTTGTTGTAACTTCTTTTTTGGTTTATTTTATTTGAAACCGTATATTTTCGGCGTTACCGAATTGTCTATACTTGTCTTTGTCTTGCTTATGGCATTTGCTTTTAGTAAAGCGATGCAGTATAGTATTACAGATGGTAACGTTGGATTGAATGTAGATTTTTTGATGTTTTTTTTTATTATTCGTTTGCATTTAATGTATTCTTAAGTAAATTGTTCTTTGGGTAAACTATTAAATTGTAAATGATTTCATTTGCAGAGGGTGATGTGAAAGATGATCGCCTAAACGGTTGCGGCTCGAAGGACTTAGAACTCGCTCGTAAGATGATAGAATGTAATACTGTAGTATAGATGAGTTTGAATCTATTAATTATGATAGTAATTAAAAATAATGCGAGATTTAGTAATTCATTTTTTGGGTTTAATAATGAATTTTGTTCGATTTTCAGGTATAGGATCGAAAGGCAAAACTCTCGATCCCGAGAAAGAGGGACAATTTCTAAAAGCTGATTTTGAAAAGGCCATAGAATTAACAGGTGAATGTTTGCATAATTATTTAATCATAAAAAAGGTTTTATGTTCAGTTTTTAAAGGAATATATCAGTTGTGAGAAATGAACGGATTGAATTAGTTTGATTATAATAATTGGATTGATTTGATAAAACAAGTAATTTTGTTTCGTAATATGAGAATATGAAGATGATAATTGGTGAACTGAAATTCAATACAGTGATTCATTTGTTTTTACTTTGGTACCAACGTCTTATGAATATATTTAGACTAAATAGTATATTAGTATATTAGTAGTAATAATCATTAGTATTTATATTTTAACTGATAAAATTAGTTATTTGGATAGAACACGGCAGCCGACTGTGACACTTTTACAATTTTAGTTAATATAAGTCAAACTAAATTTTACAGTTAAATTAATTATATTGATAAGTAATAGTCATAATCTAATGCACAATATTTTGCATTAAGACAGTTGGTGAATTAAATAAGTAAATTTGTGTCTTAAAACATTGACATTTAAGACACTCTTTTCTAGCAGTGCAATTTAGGAGATTTGATTAAATTCTTTTTTCTCAGTGTATAGAAAATTAGAATGTTTTGATAAATCAGAAACCATATTTTGTTAAATGTTGTGTTATTTTTGTGATAAAGTTATCCTAACTATTATCTGATAAAGACGATGAATACATTTCAATGGCACTGTTTTTTTATAAAAAAAGTGTGCGCTCCTGTCGGTAGATCGCCCTTAGTACATCTGTGTTAACTGTTATCTTTCCTAGATTTGTAATATTTAACTTCTAATCTCTATCATAGTTGTTGGAAAACGGAACTTTATGAATTCTAGAGTCTGAAATTGTAAAATAAAGTACAAATTATAATGTACAAAAAGTATTTAATAATTATTTCAAATAAAATTCGTCAATAGTGATTAAATATACTATAATATATTTTAATATTACTGAATAAAAAATTGTGGTCTTGTGATGAATTTTGCACACAATAAATATGTCTGGTACATAATATATATAACAGTTGTATATTAGATATATATATATATATATTTATTTTGCAATTCAGATTTATGTAGTTAATTTTTTCTTGATTATGAATACATGTAATGAAAAATTAAATAAATTTCTCCACTGTTCGTATAATATACTATTTTGTTGTTAGAAAATTTGATTACAAATGTGGTTGATGTGCAATCGAAATTTATTTAAATAGGTTCAGTTGTCAATGTATGATATGAACATTTTTATGTTCCTCGGGTTAACGATTATACTGCTTTTGAGCATTTACTCCTATTAAAATATATAATTTTACTTTGTTATTTAATATGTGACAACATAATGTATATTATCTGCTAAACAGTAACTTGAAAAATAAAGCTTATTTATTTATACACAGATGAAAAAACGAAAACTTTTTTATAATACTATAGCATACATTTACACATACATTAAAAGTATCGTTAAAATAATTTTAGAGAATTGTAATCTTTATTTGATTTTAATCCTTCTGCTCTATATATCAACCTTTAAACTAATTTATAATATTTAAATCAAAATTAATTTCAGATATCATGTGACAAATTCAAAATTGTCCTTGAGTACAATGCATTTCATATTGCGCGTGTATATATATAAGATATAGGACTTATTGTAGATTTGTAAATACGTTTTAATGGTATTAAAGGAAGGCCAGTTGCATTAATACAATACATTACCTTGCAAAATACTTTAATCTGCTCACATTCTATACTCGTATTTTTATTTAATGACAATTTTTTCTTCATTGCATTATTTATTGTTAACATAATTAACGTACAGTTGTGTATTCGTTTCCATATTAAATTTTATTTAATATGCATTGCATATATTATGATTTTTATATTGTTTCTATTAAGTTGCGTTTTATAATATTATCTATCACACCTCCTTTTAATACATCGATTTTCAATTTACTACCAATACAGAATTATTAAATACATATTAAATCTTACACCTGCAATTTATTTTGTCAAAAATCATGTTGCGTCAAAATAAAATGTTATATTCAATAGGAGTTTCTATACGACTTTCAATTACATCAAAACAAATTCAGAAGCAACATAAAATACAACAACAACAACAACATCAATATAAACAATAACAATAACAAGTAGAAATCCAAACAATAATAATAATAGTAATACTAAAGTTGTCAAAAATTGTCGAAAAGTTGTTTATACTTGCAGTTGACGAATAGTCCAAAAATGAATATAAAAAGTATAACTGAATGTGTAGACGAAGTAAACACATGATGACTGTCAGTAATTTTTTTCGACGACTGCAATATTGTACGTTTTTAATAATTTTCTATTTGATTTGTGCACAGAATATGGAAAGTTTCATTACTTTCTGCTCGCGGTATGCGGGTTCGTTAGTACGAGTGAGGAGATGGACGTAATTTCCATGTCCTTTATATTACCAAGTGCGCAATGTGATCTGAAGTTGAACACCCAAGCGAAGGGATGGCTGAACTCTATCATCTTTATCGGGATGATGGCTGGTGCTTACGTATGGGGCTCTGTGGCGGATGCCCTTGGGCGACGCAAAGTGCTCATCGCCATTTCATTCATGAATGCCCTTTGCATTGTCGCCTCCAGCTTTAGTCAGTCATACGAGCTCTTCATGTTCTTCCGGTTTCTCAACGGCGCTGCGTGAGTATTATATTCATTCATTCGTATTCGTATTCAATTAATAAGGTGAAATGTATAATAGTCTAGAGTGATGGCGTAAGTGTTTCTTCTGTTTTTTATTCCGTCTTTGTCATTGCTTTTAAAAATATTCTTTATTTTTTTATTTATTCTGTTTTATTATTTATTTATTTTTGGATTATTATAATCATAAACGTTAACCTTGAATAAATAGAAGAAAATAAAAATAAAAATGACCTTTTTGTGGTACTGTTGTTTATTTTCACAATGTTTTTCTTTTTGAGTAGAATATTACTCCGCATATAATTGTGAGTGGTCATTTTTACGAACATGCTTTGCAATAAATTAAATTTGGTTTATTAAAGGACATATGTCGGTTAATTATATCCAACGGGTAATAACAATGCAATGTTGTATGTTATATTTTATTGTTATTCTTTAAATCGTGATGAATGATTTTTATTTACATAATTATTTATTTTCAACAGCCTCGGAGGAAGTGGTCCTGTGATCTGGTCATATTTCGCTGAGTTTCAACCGAAATCCAAACGGGGATCCATGTTATCTTTCATGGCAGCTTTTTGGACATTGGGAAATCTTTTTGTAGCTGGTTAATATCTTCTTATATACATGAATTATGTTTAAAGCTATTTACTTTTAAATTAAAAAATGATTCATGATCAGTTTGTTTGTGTGTATAAATAAATCGAATTGAATAAATAATAAATACAAACATAAACAATGCCAAAATTAAATGATAAAATAAATTGGAATAAATACATACACGGAGAAAAAAGTTTTAAAAATTACTCATCAAAATAGCAAATATGTGACAATGGTGTTCAATATTGAAATAATAAATAATAGATCAGAAATTTTCACGAAAATACACGTAATTTTTACTTATTTTATAAGTATTATTTCAAAATAGAACACTACTGTCACACATTTGATATTTTATGAGTAATTTTTAATACTTTTTTTTCTCCGTAAACTTTATTGTAAATATATTTTAAGATTTAGAGAACAAACTTTAGTTCGTGTAAAGTTTTCATCACTATTACAATTGATTATTAGAACAAATAAAAACAAACGATTGTTTACAATCAGGTCTGGCATGGCTGGTCATCCCAAACGACATCGGTATTACAAGTGCGTCATTCACATACAACTCCTGGCGAATCTTCCTGCTGATCTGTGCAGCGCCTTCCTTCATCGTGGCTGGACTTCTGCTGCTACTTCCGGAGTCGCCAAAATACCTTTTATCTAGGGGACGATATGACGAGGCTCTAGACATTTTCCGCAGTATTTACGCTATTAATACTGGGAAGCCGCGCGATTCTTATGGTGTACGTATGCATTTCTTTATGTTTAGTCAAAAATTAACAAATGTAACACGCTTTACATTCCAACTACTTCTAATTTCATTAATTAAATTAATTCAATAATTTATAACTATATTGTAAAAACAGAACCACACGCAGAAAAATGTTCCATTAAAAATTATTGCATGTTTAGTATATATTATCAAAAACGTAGTAACTCACGGACAAAACATAAATTTAGTCATAATAAATTCAGTTTAATAA
>JABFQC010006684.1:0-10601 GCA_022817085.1 Psilanteris sp. ZL-2020 | reverse complement strand
TTATATAAGAATATTTATATATATATTCGAGTATATAACATTCAAAGTTAAAACGATACGCTTAAAAGTTTTAGTGAAAATAATTTGAGTCTCCTTTAAACCTCGAAACGCGCGAAAATGGAAATTTTCGCATTTTTCGAGGTTTAACGGAGGCTTAAAATTTTGACTCGGGATTTTACACCGTTAACCATATTAACATTTCACAAAATTGTAATGTATTAATTTCTTAAAAACATTATTTTTCTATTAAAAGCATACATCGAATATACAGAAAATCATGAGCTGTAGCCCTAAATTAAGACAACCATTTGATTTACTTTGCAATTAATTTCAATAAATGTTGTTTCAAAGCTGATAGCCGAAATTGATTAATATCGTTGGTATTATGTTGACCTAACAATTGATTTATAATTGATCCAACCGTGTTTCCTACTAACCTTGTCCTAAAGTTGGCTGGATTGATGAATCTGGAAAAAGTGTATACGCATTTCGTAAATAGTAAATTAAATATTAAACTTTAACTGAAAAAAGTACACTCGAATGAAATTGCAATTTTATTTCAGTAATCTGATAATTGAAAATGCACGGAATATTTAAAATTTCCTTAGAAAATTATAAAATATATTACTTAAATATTAACGAATTTTCCTACAAACACCATGGCCCATACTATATTCGCAACATCGAACTGTACTTGCAACGTACAGTTCGTTCAGTAAACTTTTAATTCAATTTCAGTATGCATTCAGACGGTATCTTTATTATAAAATTAACGTATCAGAAAACCCTTTGCATGCTGAAGCGCCAAAGCTCTTATAGATCGTGAAATCACGATATACGGAAACTACAGACCTCTCAACGGGAAGACCCTTACTTTGTGCCTCACTTGAATTTACATTTCTATGGACGAGAGCATGCCTGAACTTAAGTCAAAAATAATGCCGGATATATTCTTGATTCGATGATAAACGCGCGGCAACGTGCAAACACCAAAAACTATGACTATTTTGTAAAGAGAAATTTCACAATTACCTTGTTATTCCACTTCAGAAGCCGTCAACAGATTTCTTTTTCACTCGGAAATTGCACAATCAGAATTTAAGACTTTTTCCATTACACGAATGCTTCAGAAAACGCTGCTTATATTTAACAGATGATATAAATTGTAAATTTAATTTTAAAAAATATTCAGAATTTATCAAAAAACGTGGCGAAGAAGAATGTGCGTGAATAAGAAATGAAACAAGTTCGCGAAGACTACAACTACATTTTCTTTAAAGTTGCCGAGCGAATGAATAATCTACTTTCTATATAGGGTTAAAGTGTTTGAGTTATGTTTGCAAAACGTGCGAGTGCTTTAGAAACGTTCGCGGATGTCAATGTGCTGATTGGTTGCGAGTAATTAAGTGGGTTAGTCGAGGTACTTTTATGTTAGAATCAAGCGGGTCCTAATTACTTTAGAGGATGAGATCGAAGAGCGAGCGAAACAAGGCAACAAAATAAGAGGAAAGACGTGTAATCAATTTCTGCAAATCTAATTTATATTAGTAAAGACGTCTGTACGACTAACTAAAACCTGTTATACTCAAATTAGTGGACCTAAATGTAAATGAATCAATATAGCGTTATGAGTTCTAAAACGTTATGAGTTTCGAAATATATTGCAAATATATTTTGTATTGCGAATAGTGATAAACAGTATATGGTTTCATATCCATTATCCATTGATTAATCCGTTAAATCGTTATTTGCTAATAAAATAAAATTTACAAATTACTTTAATAGATTTATTAAGTAATTTTTATTTTCATTATAATTTGTAGATATTAAATTAATATGTAAATATTATAATTGCAACGTAATTGAAATTAAAAATACGTTATTTGCGTCGAACATTAAATTAATATATAATTAATTTCTCTTAGAACAAAATATGATCAAATGATACTCTGTATTCTATGTTAATTGTAAAAATTGAAAATACGATCAATAATACGTACGTATTATTATATATGTAAAAGAAAACAATTATTTATATTAAATTTAAAAAAGTATTGACGTAAAGAATCTTGTGTTGCAGTATACTAAAGCACAAGAGTTTCATATATATTCCGTTCGTTCCTCTTTCTTTAAAGTTGAAATATGAGTATATAAAAATACAAAACGAAGGATTTTGAAGAAATTAAAGAAAAGCTTTTGATAAAATATCATTAGAGGTTTATATAGGATAATACAAATTATTTACTTTAATGTGAAAACGATTTTCACTTTGGAAGAATGATTTTTGTATAACTTATTTAAAAAGTAATTTAATATTTTCGAAAGATGTGAAAGAAATATTTTTAAAAATATTATCCGTATGACGATTTTATATTGCAAAAATAGCTACATTTACGAGAAATTGAATTTCGGTAAATAATTAAAAACGAATGTAACTTAACTCAATATGTTCAAATAATGTAGTATTGATTAGTAATTAAGTACATAAATTTTAATATAATATAAATTACATTCTATAAATATATACTTACAATTATACTAATTAAATTCTATATTTTAAATTTTGTAAGGCATGTTTCTTATTTTTTTCACTATAAAGTATTTATTAAACAACTCTATGTTATTTGCATAAAAAATTTATATATTTCACTATCGAATCATGAAATTAATATTTCTCTGTAATGCAGTACTTAAAGGTTTATACGTGTCTTAAAAAATTGCATGATATAATCAATAATGATGATTTATATATTGACCCAACTTAATGAAGAAATTATTAAACATACAATTAAATTAAGAGATCTGTATATATCAATTTTTGTTTCTGATCATATTAATTATAAGTAATAACAAATAATATTGTAAAAATATATATAATTGGCGAGATATAATTATCAAATACATTTTTCTGAATTAATATCACAACAATATTCAATTAACATTTCATTAATCAACTTTAATTTTATCTATATTATATTTAATCTATGAAATATTTAAAAATGTTATGCTGCGATTCTTTTAATATAATGCTACATAAAATACAAAGCATAGTACTGTAAAATACGTTGGATACATATAGCTAATATATGTAATAATAATTTTTAAAAATAAATTTTACTTTTTGAATGTTTGCCAAACTTCAAAATATTAAATATAACACGGTTTTCTTAAAAATAACGTGTACAAAATTATATTTTATTTTAAAAATAGTAAAATTTAATAAACAGTCATAATTAATTATTATGAATTTACAAATGTATTTAATAATAGTTTAATTTGTAAAGTTTATTTTCTATGCATCATTATAATACATTTACATATGTAACTTGAAATTTAAATTATATACAGCATTGTAACACTTAAAATTAAAATTAATAAATATTTAATATTAAATATTATTTATTTATTATAGTAACTTAATTAATTGCTATAGTTATATTGTCTTGAAAATACATTTATTTAATCAAATGTATTTTAATTACAAATTAATAAAAATAATTAATTAACAACTAGCAGAAGTAATTTAATCGTAAATAACTTGATATAATAAATGTAAATACAAAACCTTAAAACAAAAATTACTGTCATTATTTATATAATATATGACTGTAATAATATATATAACAAAGTTTAAACGATGTTTCAGATTCATATTCACATAATTTTATACTAATAATCTACATTTGATTCAGGTGTTACCAATTCGAATTTCTTTAATTGAACTACGATTTTTAAATAAATTCATTATAAATTATTTTGTAAATTTCTAATGAATGAACTTTTCTTTAAATTGAAAAAAGTCATGAATATAAGTTACATTCTATGTTAAACATAGTAACTTTATTTTTGTTTAGATGGTTTTATAGAATAGATGTACCTTAATATATGTAAATATTATTAACCATCATTCTCGTCACAAGTTTCCATTTTTCTTTTTAATCGTATACTACATATTATAATATAATATAAAAGCTAATATTCCTTATAAAAATAAATACACAAATATTATTTATTTATATATTTATATATATATATATATGTAAATTAGGTAAATAATATTATATTTTACATATAATATATTCATATATAAAGTTTTATACAACGAATATTTTATTTACATTGTCTTTCGATGAAAAGTTACATATTATTAACTACAGATGCTACTTCTACATTTAATTATTTTAATAAATAATAAATATTTAATAATAAAATATATTAATTTAAAATATAATGTAAATAATTTTAATTATATATATTCTTTCATTATAAATAGATAGCAGATTACACTATTTCATAATATCTCGTCTGATCTACATTGATCAGAAATTAGGGTTAGAGAAAAATTTATGATGAGTACTTTTTGAATATACTAACCATAACATATTTTGTCTAATGTAAGTAATCTTTAGAATCTTATCGCAACAATTCTAAATCAATGATCAATAGATATATAGATAGATCAATACATATCTTTTCATTATTTATTAATGTTTGACTTTGCCAGCATCATCACTTCTATTATTCAAGCAATCACTCGGGTGGGATTTAGGAAGAGAGTGATATAGCTTAACATAAGTAATGTTGGGTATAAAGGTTGACCGGGTTAACAGATCAGAGAAATAATTTCTGTTTTATTAATGTAGTGTTAATTTCATTTTGTTATCTTTAATCTGTATTTAATTTCCGCATCTGCTAGATGGCATGTGTATCACAGCTTCTGCGTTTTAAGAATCAACTCCACGATAAAACTTTAGGATCATGTTGACGATTATGAGATCTACCCCCCTCCCCCCAACAAAAATAAAATTGTTGTAATTTTTTTTCTATTCTTGCATTTCTCTGAATTTTTCACAATCATATAGAATCTGTTATTATGTGTTTCTTTTCTAGAAGTATACGATTTAAAGAATCGAGTCTTATTATCATCAAATACTATTAATTTTGAAGCAACAGTGTTACTAGCTTTATCTTTAAGCTTAAGTTACGTAATAGACTGAATAACATAATTTGATGTAATACTAATATATGTTACCAATATAAATCAGAAGCAAATTCTCTAGTTATATAAGCTGAAGTAATTTATAGATGCTTTACTATCATTTCACTCTACATACAATTCTCAAACTGCAGTTGGTTCCAAGTATTTGTAGACTTATCTATAGTGATTATACTCTACAATATTTTTATTACACAGTAAGGTACTACCGTGATTAAATACTAATTAATTTTTACAATTAGGTTTTTAAATCAATGCTCGAGATAAATTAAGCTTTATTATGACAATTTCTAAGATCTTTTAAGAATTTCTAACTAATAAATAGATTTGAATAGAATGATTTATGGACATATATTTAACGATAAATATGCAGAAAAAATAATAATCTCCTACATGAGTGTCAACGTGTTGTGCCTGAGGGCTGATTGTATTGAAAATTGATGCCATGCGGGATGTAACGTGCAAAGTAAGATACGATCGGTTTATTTGACCTCAATCGGGCTAAAGTAGTCGGTCACTCGATTATCTAAAATTATGTTTTACTCGCTATTGCACCTACCCAGACATTATTTCGCTGGAAAAGTTTCTCAAGCTTGAAACCTCAGTCAGTTCACTATCGAAAAATTTTATTGAATCTTCGATTACTTTTATTATTCATAAATAATCACTATTATAACTTATTGATAATTTGATGATTCATAAGCTTTATTAACATTTTTCTTGAAATTTAAAATTTTTGAAAACGTCTTTTTGTCCTACAAAGTTGGTCATCAACTAATAATTATGTATAAAATAAATTTTGATCATGCATTTTTCATAGTTCGTTTAATTTTTCCTTACACTGAGAGAAATAGATTGTTGAATTAAACATCTAAACAGTTTCGTTAAGTATCTAAGATTGTTAAATCAAATAATTACAGATTGTAGCTTCGACGATAATCCAGAGATTCTATTCAACAATCTGGATTGTCAGAGATTGTAAAACGAATGTTATATTAAATAATATATTGAGCATAAACTACAATTTTTACAATCTTGAATATCTGTTTATTCATATCTGCTATCTGAAGTTTAACAATCTAATTTTAATATCTAGATTGTGAATTTAACAATCTTTCCTCTCAGTGTAGGGCTAATGGTGAATATATAGTAGGTTATTAATTGAAACTATCACAGAAAATATGTCTGAACTCGTCACGCAAGAAAAATAATAAATCGAAACTGTGAGAATTAGAATGCAATAATTGAAGCATAAAAAGCTGTAGCACAATATATCACAGTTTCTTAACGTTTTGCATATATCATTTATACATATACATTTGTTATTAATAATTTAATTATATTAAAAATATATTTTATTTAAATGTTGCTTTTTAATTAAATTTCATTTATAAGTTTCTACCATTTTATAACTTTATCTTTCTTATTTAACTTGAATGGTAATACACATATACATATTTGTACATTTTTGAAAAAAATTATAAATTACTGTCTAATATTTATGTTCCTTTATTGTCGTGAATTATATTGAAATTCAATGAATCGTTATATAATAATTCATAGAATCAATGATTTCAATCTCATTAAAAAATAAATATTTAAAGTTATTGACGTAACCATCTAAAGTATAATATACCGACAGTTTTGGCGATGTTTCAACATAGGAAATCAGAATCTATATTTACTATATTCATAATGATTAACTACAGTCTAGCCATACTAAACATTTATCTCTAAGCTTGTCATTGGTTCGACCCAATTATTGCACTATATGATTGTAAACATACTTATCTGTTATTTTTTCTTTTTTTTTTCAATTTGAAAGATATTTTTATTGTCTTAATATTTCGATGTAGGTTTCATTATCAGATTATATAATGTTAAGATATTCTATATTCATAACAAAGATTATTCTGTTAATCAAAAAAATGCTCTTAGATAAATACTTATTTTTAATAATCACATGAATGGCATTTCGAGAATAACAGTTTTCCACGCTGCTTATCCTAACATGTGTTACATGAAGATAACCCACACTTTTGTTGTGGTAACGTGCAGGTTTCTTGACGCAATAAGCTATATACAGGTAATTGTTACCGCTTATTAACTATACATTATACTTATATGATTATATCTTGCATGCCACAGGTTCTTATACCTGTAAGCTATCAATGTATATATTAACTATTTATGCAAGTTTTTAGGCACTTTTTAAAGTATTCAAGTATTTTATATTTTATATCAAATATTTGTAATTTGTACAAGGGAAAAACTGAAACTATTGAATGAACATTGATAAAAATTATCCATTTCATGTTGATTCAACAGCGTAATACTGTTTAAGCAACATTTAACGCATGCTGAATAAAATATTTATGTTAAAATTAATGTTTAAATTAATTTATGTTATGCATATTTAAGTTTTTTTCAATCATAGATGTATTTGTCACAAACAAAGTAATACTTTTTTAATTTTTCAGATTTAGTTAGTCAATTTTAAGGCTATTTCAAATAAAGTTTTGATAATGATAAAAAATCAAATACATTTTATATAACTATTATTAAAAATCAAAGGATTAAGAAGTTATTCTAAAAATAAATAAATAAAATTTAAACAATTATTAATAAAATAATATATTTACTCTGTTTAATTGACAGTTTATTATAGTAACTCGTTATATAAACTTAATCCTACCATTCACATTATGTTATAACAATATGCATATATTAACATAGAAATAAATAATATTCTAAATTAGAAAATCTATTGGATCAACATATTTTTATGTTCAGTCAACACAATATTTTTTCCAGTGTATAATTGTATAACATTTTAATGGTTATACAAACTCGTAAAAGAAGCTGACACTTAATGAAAATATGCAAATATGACAAAAACTGACAAAGCAAAAAAATTGCATAATAATTGTAAGCCATATATTATCATATGCCACCAGGAATTATATGTAAGGAGTTAATGGTCAATCCATATACCTTTCAAGCTAATGCAAAATTACTCTCATTTCACTTCAGTACAAATTTATTAAATATCATCGTGAATAATACGTTCAGTTTAAGATGTTTTAGTATTGTTCATGTAAAATCCATAATAGTAAATTTAGTCTAAAAATATAAATACACAAAATATGTTAAACATTTGTTATTAAATTATTAATTATATACACAATATTAATTAAACATTATTAATTATAGAATTTATCATACGACAAATATCATTAGGCTAATGTATTAAGACAAGAATATTACTTTTCTTGAAATGACAGTAATTTTGCAGTAGGTAATATTTCAGACTTATTCAATTTTGAGTATTTAAGAAATAGTTGGCCAACGTATTAAAAACTCTGAAATATATCTTATTGAAATTGAAACCATAACTTTCTATAAAAACAAATGCTTAAGATACTACTTTCATAACACAAGATAAATAGTTTTCATGACGTACGTTTTTAAATGAAATTAAGAATTGTTTTGATGTAACATAACTTGTTTCAAACTCTATGAATATTACAATCTTGAATCAAATTGGATATTATTAAAAGTTTAACAATGGAAGAAACTTGAAAGTCCGATTAGAAACATTCAAACGTTTCCTATGCAGATAATAAATATCACTCCGCCAAGTTCTATTTCAGCATAATTTAAATGAAATAAAGTAAAGTTGTATGTATATATACATACATAATAAAACAAATGTTTATTATGGAAACTATCAAATTTAAAATATCAAATGAACACAATGAAACTTAAGAAAGCATTTTAAACTCAAATAACACTCCAACGAAACGATTCTATATTTAATGACATTATTTGACTGAACAAATGATATCAATATTGTAATTATATGAAAAATAATGTAAAATTTATACATATTATAATGATTTCTATATAAATGTTTAATAAAATTGTATACTTACTATATATTGATATACAATGTAGTAACTTAAATACTGTAATATCTGTTTAAAACTTCAAATATAAATTCTTGATGTTAAGATCAATGAAACATTTGTTGTCATGTTATTACATGACAATATACATATAATAATAACAACATAAAAAAACTAATACAAATGTCAATTGTTTAGTTTCATATCACAAATTGAACAGCCCAATTCCATCCAGAAACATAAATCTTCAAAATCTTCTCTTCATATTTTATACTTTATGTTATTACACTGTCAACAGTTCTCTACAACTAATCATATCAAATTATATATATATATATATATTAAAGCGTTTATCTTTAATTTAATTTCTAATTGTAAAATCGCATGTTTTATTCTTTAAATCTGAAAAAGAAAGTATAAATAAAAAACGAAAATTCCATCAATGTGTCACACAAACTTCGTTAAACTCTTATTGCTGTCATTCACTTAATCATGGAAGACAATCAAGTAAGTAGTGACAATGTCACTTTGCTCAGCCGAGTCTGTCGGCACTACTAACCGGTCGCGCCTGACTCGACCAAAACTACTGTCCGACTCCACGGTCGTTTACTACTTCCGTCCGTATCTTCCGTCCGCGCGTCGACCGGTACAATTTATCGCGAAAGTTGCGAGGACTCTGTGAAGAGTCAAACACTGCGGAACCTTTCGTAATACTGTAAATAACGAAATTGAGAATGGAGATTGTAACAAAGCGATTTCGAAGTCTAGCGATCGTTCGTTGCTCGCACGTTCTAATCGATACATAAAACACAACTTTATAAAGTCAGACTCAGACTAATACGTAAATATATCAATCCCTTATAATTGTTTAAATTATAATGAGTTATTATACAAGTTTTTTAAATTGTTAATGAATTTTTATTTTATATCAATTCTAGGAATATAGGTCAATTTATTGCATACCTGTGAAACTTAAAATTTAATAGAATATGTATAATGATTATACACAACTTTCAATCACAATTTCAATAGTCATTACCAAATTTTGAAAAATAAATTAGTCTCCATTCCTTGATTATTCCTTGATTTGTCGACGGTAAGGAACATATCCTCATAGTAAATTGATCAAAATCCAAGATCCATTTAATCAACAATCTAAGCCGGGAATTCTCATTAAACGTGCGACAACCTTTCACAGATATAGTACACGTCTCTATACTCCGCGAAATTAATTAACTCAAAATTGTCTAAAAATAATCTCTTTTCGAGTTTGTAGAAGTATCAACGAGTCATTTTAAAGGATACATCAAGAATCTAGTCTGTGTTTTTCGATAACTATGAGGGATTTGAAAGAACCCAACTGAAAAAGGTTAACATCAGAAATCATCACGTCAGATTAAGTGAGCTCAACTATCATGATTCAAAAATCCATGATATGAGCACAAAACAACGTAAACATAAGATAACAGTTAACGAAATAAAATATATATCCTTTCAAAAGTGAATCAACTGATTACTATTCGTTCGTCATTTACAATTTTAAATTTCATTTTTATGCTATCTATAAGGCTAGGTTCATCCCTATGATATTTTCGTATCAAAACTGTATTATTACAGTACATCATGAAGGAACTCTCAAAGAGAAAAAACATGTATATATGTATGTATATGTATATTATGCATGTATATAGTATTCC
>JABFQC010006683.1:0-10601 GCA_022817085.1 Psilanteris sp. ZL-2020 | reverse complement strand
GTCATAGGATTCATCGTATACGTTGTAATATTTCATACATCACTTCTTTCAGTGTATTACTGTTAAAAACAGTAAATTTTGATGATTTGTATCATATCGCCCTACATTAGTATTGCAAACGGTAATTTTTCATGTTTCATTTTTTTCAGTGTGCTTTCTTATTTGTGTTACATTTTTACTATAATTTGCCAGACGAATTTGAAGTTTATTTCGTCCAGGGTTAGATTCGTCAATTATATTTTTTTCCACGTATTTATAATGTTGTTAATTAACTTATTAATTTACATTACAGTAATTGTTTAAAGCCATTTTACTTATTTATTCGTTTAACAAATAAGTGATGCCATAAGTGTTTCAGAGAGTGTTTCTTGTTCAGTTGCTTCTTCGTACCGTAGTGTAATAATGAAATAAGTGGCAAGTATGAACAGAGTTTAAATACCGTACTCTGGCTTTACTCCATCTTGCACAATTTTGATATTAGTCCGAAATTCGTTGAGATTAAATCTACTTTGACTCGGGTGAATTTCAACGAAAGTGATTTATATCAATTCAAATTTTCCAAGCGTTTCTCAAGAATATTATTTTTTGCAATTCAAACTGAATATTGAATATCAATTTGTGGCGCATTAATTATTGGAAAACGGAATCAATGTCGCGTGACATATATTTTAACAATTAAAATAAAAGTTTCAAGAACGCAGTATCATATAATTTATAGCAAGGTTGTTGATGATAATTATAGTTACTATATAGTTATTAAATATAATAAACAAATTTGATTACATCGAATTTCGATTATTTATATATTTATACATATAAATACAAATATATTTGTCGATTTGACTATAGCCATATTAATTACAAATTACAATGTCCATAAAAATTTGTACGTATATTTGTATTCTGTTATCATTACTAAACTATCGCCGATTAATTAAATTCAATAACGTTCGTGTTTACTTATTACAAAATGATTGTTCCTGGATGGCAACGAATATAGGAATCGTTATCCACACAGACAACGAGGCGTCTTCTCGAAAGCTATTAAAGATCCAATACATTTAAGATTCCGAGTATAATTGAAATAAATGTATAAATAAATCCTTTATAAATTTACCCAATTTCCGATCAAAATTGCATTAGAGAAAGTCGAGAACTTGAAATTAAAGAACGAAAACAATCGAAAGAATATGTAGATACTAATTTTATTAGACGTGAACTGATTTTTAATCTTCCCTTTTCTATTTTGCGCTATTAACATTTCAGTGTGGGTATAAAAATTAAAAAGCTTCTGCAACATCGAACTATATGGCGTACGGTGTTAACATTAAACATTTATTACGCCTTGGACGGCGAATATCTTAACTCACGTCCTATACTCGAACCAAAGTAGCGACGAACTTGAAAGCATTTCTTTATGTTTTTGGTCAATCTACATCTTTCAGAAATTCAGCCATTGTAACCAAATAATTCCTTTTTCTCGGTAAACTAATGTGTAAAGACCCAAAATGCCCGACTCAATGAAATCCGACATTGTACCTAACAGAGACTGCATTTTTATATCAATAAGTAAATCGTTATTCCGCATCGAAGCAAAGAGGACTTTGTGAAAGAAAATATCCTCAAACAACGATCAAATCAAAATGAAAGAACATTCATGGCTAAGGAAGCTGGTTGAAAGCAAACGTCAGCGTTCAAGGTGAGGCATTCTACCTGGCGGATTCGCCAGGTCGTATACCTTGTTCACCTGGCGACGCCAGGGAGAGGCCGAAACAATAAAAAGAGACGAAAAAGAGCGGATGTGCGCACATACATTGAGAATCGACGATCGACGAGACAGAAAGAACGAAGAGGATCGAGAGAAAATTTCGAGCATCGCCCGCGGGATACGCGATGCAACGAAATTCCATCCCGCAGGAGCAACAAGAACGAACCTACAATTTCGGAAGACGGTGGGCCGAGGGTTGCCTTTGTTCCTTCCGAGCGTCAAAACTTGCGGACTTATTCGACTTTCTGTATCGTCCGGCGCCGTTTGAACGAGGGACACCGTTTAACTGCATCAGCGCGATGAAGAAACCAAATTGCCCGCTGCTTTCAAAATCATGTTGTAACATGACAGCCTACATTCGTCGACGTTCGGTGCTGCTGATGAGTCATTATTTTGGAGAAAGCAGCGGACCATTTTGCGAGACGAGTGTTCGCGTGAACAATGCAAAAGACATGAGTCGTGCGAATATGAGTACTGCACAATTTGTCGCGAAAAATAATGCAAGTATAAAAAGGCCCCTTTGGTTTCAGTCAAGCGAATATGTTGTGAGAGACAAAATGTAATAGGTTGAACAAGGGCTGATCTTGAAGACGGGATTCATTCAAAGTTGCAAAGTTGAAATGTGGTTATTTTTTTTATTGTAGAAATATGTGTAATGTGTCATTAGAATAGTTTTGGGTGTAACTGCTTGTATAATTGTATAGAACAAATGGTGAATAATTTACTTGATATAAAAGTTGATAAAATATTTATATTAATTTTTAATATTTTTTATTCGACATATATTATATAAATATATAGTATCTAAATTATTCTTCTTTATGAATTAAATTCATGTCAAATTTATTTTAGAATTGTAATAGATAAATACATTTGTAAGAGAAGTTCAGTTTATCGAAATAATAAATACTTTATTAGTAGTATAATTTTAACGATTATAATTCAATTGTGATTTTCAATTCTAACTGTATGCAATTTCATTACATATAGTTTTACATATTGTAACGTTTTTTGGTAATATTAGAAATTTAGTATTTGCAAAATGGTTATCAAATCAACCTGCTACTAACAATTTTTTAATTGTTTGAAATATTAATATTTTAGTATAGTGACTTTTTATTTTCTTCTCACATTAGAATTTATTATTTGAATTATTCGTTTTTTCATTCAATACTTTAAAACCTTAATTTAATTTAAATAAATTATAATAAGACTTTTGATTTCAATAGTTGTTGTGTAATCGGTATATAGAACAAAAATTTTAAATAATAAAATAAAAGTTAGAGTTGTAAATAAAATTTATCTTGAATAAGGTGATATCTTGAAGAACGAAAACTTGTAATAAACTTAAGCTTCACTAAAAATTCAATCAGCCGTGTGATAGGTTTTTAACGTGTGTCATTAAAATAGCTCTAAAATAGTATATTTTTTTACATTAAAAATGTTTTGAGATTGAATAGTTCCATATGTGGTCATGTAAGTCGATTTGTTTTTTATTAAATGACTATTTCTTTGTAATAAAAAATAAATAAATTTCCGTAACATACGAAATGAATATTGAAAACTTATATTCTGCTTTAAGTATGATAAGAATTTCTTGCAATTTTAGTATTACTATCAATTAAAATATTTGTTTTAAAATAAGTCGAATATATAAATTCGTAATGAATTGCATAAATGTTTCTGATGTTTTAAATATTCATAAAAGTAATACGATTTGAATCATTAACTTTTGAATTCATTAAACATATGACTCTTTATGACTAATGCGTGAAGATTGTCATGTTATATAAATTAAATAATGTACATCTTGCTAATGAATTATATTGTTATTATAATTAATTATGAAAATTATTTTCAATTTAATTATATTTTGTAGTCGTTTTTTTTAAGAAATACATATGCAGTTGGACACAGTTAGATAATTATTTTAATTAAATTAAAAGAATAATCTGTTTGTATAAGATAAAACAATATATAATTTCAATTAATTGAATAACGTGAACAAATAATGTTAAATCCATATGGCATTCCAATAAATGCATCTTATTTATATAATATAATGTAAATATTTATAATGCAAGACTTACAATTTTTATTCATAATAATATTTCAATTCAATCAATCTTTCTCAAAGACATTTTTTTAAATAAAACGAAATTTTTTTTATTTACTTGAGTTATTAAATTCCTCATATAAATAAAAAGATATTTTTCTATTATATTACATAAATTTCTTTTTCTCTGACAGAATCGACAATGAAATAAAAAAAATGTAATAAAAAATGTAATGCTAATAAAATTTTATTATTTTTGTTAATTCTATACTTATACACAGAAAAAAGTTCTTAAATCTTAAAATCTTAAACAACATCATGTGTTTGTTTAGAATATAGTTACAATAACAATAATAATATTATTGTTGTACTAAAGTAAAGATCTGATATGTAAGTAGATAAAAAATGTACAATCAGCATTTCATTTCTCATTACAGTTATTCCAGAATCTGTTTTAAAAATTAAAAAATGTCAATTGAGTATTGGATACTTGTCAAGAGAACTATCAGAAAGTAACATTATTAAAAATGTTCATTTAAGATTGACATTTGTCCCTGTGTGTATTTGTTCCCAACTTGTTTCACAAGATATATATTTGTAGATAAAATCTAATAAATTTATTACTGACACAAAATTAATTGTAAGCAAATTTATGGCGCTCTTTAATTATTGCACTAATAAAAAAATGCGATATATGTCTTCCTTAATAGTCAAAGATATACTTATTTAAGACATCAACTGCCTTAATGCGTGACGCTTGTTTAAAATTTTGAGACACTTCTGTGTCTTGTTTAAGACACCGGTGTCTTATATTAAGATACTTTAGTGATACTTATTTTTACAACCTGTAAATAAGATAAAACTTAATTTCTTCAAATTAAAATACACGGACAAAAAAAGTATTAAATTATCAAAAGTGTGACAGTAGTGTTTTATTTTGAAATAATACATATAAAATTAGTAAAAATTACATTTATTTTAGTGAAAATTTCTTATATTTTATGTATTATTTCAATATTGTTGTCACATATTTGCTATTTCGATTAATAATTTTTAATACTTTTTTTCTCCGTGTAGAATTTATTAATTTATTAATGATTGTTTATGCTATTTATTAAATTGCATAAGATTAAAATATGAATAAATGTTTAGTAATTTATATAGCAAAAGTGTTTAATAGTAAAAATTGAATTTTATCTTTAATCGATATTAGATTAATTTCCTATAATTAAAAATAATAGTAATAATAACTATTATAACAATAATACATATTATAATGTTATAAGTAATAGATATATTTTTATTACTATAATAATTGAATCGTACTGTAATCGTTTAAGTTACTAGTTTTTCTTTGAATATATGTATTTTATTAAATAGGTCGGAAACAATGAAAAGTTTTTTTTATATACAATCTAATGCCAACAGCGCAATGCTACAACATTATTCGTCCCACATTTAAGCCTTACTCATGAAAAGACACCCTTTAGCAAAGTTGCTGCTTTCTGAAGGTGGTCGAGCCAGCGGTATCGTCTTTCTTCTTGCATGTGGCGATGCAGTCACACGGAATGAACATTTGCTACCGTGCTGGCAAAACACGGGTTCGTCAGCATGGTGCTCTTTTATGCATATTCACATACAATGTGTGTATAGTTACTTGTATACAGACGAAGTTCCTCTTTTCAAACTATGTATCTCGATGTTTCCAACTTGGAATATTTGCGTGTTACATATTACGACTCAATTATTTAATATGCATGTGAAATATCTCAACGTCGAACGTGCAATTTCTCCAGTGATTTTGAAAAAGTGTTGCGGGCTCTTCAAATCAAACGATAAATTATATTGTGTGAATGAAAAAATTCCTTGAGAATTTGAAAGACTTTTATTTTTTTTTTCTGAACGAAAAAAGAAAGACTCGCGGAATACGGAATAAAAGTATAGAAATGTTGTTATTCGTGTGTGTTATTAAGTTTTGCATGACATCTGCATTATAATTGGTAACTTTCATAACCTCTGGTGTGATCAAATAAACTATCAATATATGGTACCACACCTGTCTTTCACAGGTGGAAAACATATACCATGTATTTCGAAGTCTAATTATTTTGCTTGTATGTTATCATTTTAATTATTTATACAGTAATTAATTCACTTCAATTATATATCAAATTTTTAATATAAACATATAATTTAACTAACCATTTAGGATTAATTATCGTTGTAAAAAGCGAATAACATAAAACGACGAAAAGTAACTAATTTGTTTGATCAATATAGTGAGTAATTTGATCAATACCATAAATATGTATGGTTTTGTAATGGAATTGTATTGCGATGTGTACTACTCTTTATGTTAACTTTATACTTTATTTATAATTAGATATATTTTCTATACTGAATAGAATATGTTTACTTATTTATTTGAAACAGTGACTATAGAGAAAAGAATAAAATCACAAAATAAATATAATAATTCGTATCACGTAGAAATATTTAATCTAGTAATTTTATATTACAAGACATATTATAGACTTTTTAATGAAAATGTTAGTAGAATTTTTCATTATTTCTAATAAAAAAATAATAGTATGACGAATTTTTTTATTGAATTTTCATTTACGTTACTAATTTGGGATAATTATTTATGATAATTATGATTGATTGATTATGATTGATTTTTGATGGGTTTCTAGCATAAAAGTACTCTTTTTACTATACTCTAATTTGTGTCTGGTCAGAAAAACTGATCAAACGCCCCTTATATATGTTAACCGGATAGTTAAAGTATGTGAATATATACAATACAAAATAAATTTCCATAAATAATGAAATGATTAATATGAATAATGTTAATATAATAATAATTTTATTCATTAAATAACTTTATATTTATTCCTGTTAAATTATATAAATTCTTTTAGTATTGTATACTATCATTTACGTGAGAAGTTTCTACTCGTATCATTTAACGAAAGTGAAGTTGCTTCCACTAAAGTATAACAGTAATAAACATGACGGAATGTGCTTTAAAATTATTTAGTAAACAATAAATCGAAACAAAAAATCTATTAATCTCTGTTAGATCAATATAAACATTTTGCATAAAAGTTATAGCAAATTTAAAAGAAACATTATGATTTGGTTTGAAATCATTGATCTATTTTGATATAAAGTATTCAAAAAGAATGTCCATAATTAATTACTAGACATTTTCTTTTTATTATTTATAACCACTTCTCAATAAAGTTATTCAGTAAAAATAAACGAATTCAATTATAATGTTCATTTTGCAAAACTATTTAAATGTTGTTTAATATCGAAGCTTAATTTTTTTCTTACTTATTACTGAGTAAACACTTGCTCTCGTTGTATAGTTTGTGTAGAAACATTATAGTAAATGCCGAGCACGAAATCTATGATTTTGTACCTAGTTCTCTTGATTTATTTAAATGAGACAATTTTCTGTGGATGCCAGGTAGAAATTTCCGGTGTATTGCTGAATTACCAGGTAGAATTGTATTTCAGATGTCTTTTCATATTTCAATAAAGTACTTGATAAAGTAAGATTACTATTATATAAATTTAATTTGAATTTATTTTTTTTAACAAATGTTCCGACATCGTATAATTCATACCATTCAATATATTATTTTCTTATTTAAGAATGTATTCATTATATATAATGAATGCATAAGAGCAACAATCGGCACAACGGAAAAAAACTTTGGTTTGCTCAAGTACTGCGTAGAGAAATTAACTTAAAACTCGCATCCCTTCTACTATTCTTCTTCAACCCTTTTTTCGTACTCTTTAATTTCTGTCAAAGTTTCCATTCAAATGTGATTACGAAACTTAATGCGATTTACAGATTTGTAATCAGAGATAAGGATTGTAAAGCTGGAAAAGATGCAATTTAAATTTAATTATGTTTTTACATAA
Source organism: Psilanteris sp. ZL-2020 (assembly GCA_022817085.1). Taxonomy (NCBI): domain Eukaryota; kingdom Metazoa; phylum Arthropoda; class Insecta; order Hymenoptera; family Scelionidae; genus Psilanteris; species Psilanteris sp. ZL-2020. The sequence goes on along the minus strand of JABFQC010006683.1, from coordinate 2,835 downwards.
CAAAAAAAAAGTTTTAATGGAACTGTAACTTTGCAGAACAAAAACGGCAGCCAATTTGAAGGATGAAAACAATCATTATCGATACAATTTAATTATATTTATATCGAAATATGTACATTACGTTTAAAATGAGCATTTATCCGGTTGATTTTTAATTAAAGTGTCAGTGGTTAATTATGAATATTAACATCATCAACGAAAATTATTTAACGCGACGCGCTTTAAAGTGTATATTTTTCGTGGACGTTATTGTGAAAATACGAAACAATCCGAGAATGCGTATCGTGAGTTTTTACATGACAAGAATCGCAACTCGTCCAATTACGGTGCTTGGAATTCGCGTGTTCAGAGCGGATCAGGCTAAACGCAATGCACCCTAATTGCTACGCAACAATAAGTCTGCAAATTGCAAATATGAATTCCTATCAAGAGGGCTACAGTGCCACTGCAAAGAATTTATCAAATATAAAAGGGTACGTTTCATTTTTCTCAACGAGGGCCACATTATTGCGTCTAGCACTAGCATTGTATCGGCAAATAATTGGATTTTTCGATTGTTTCTCATTAAAGCATATTAATTTAATAACATAGCTTATTTAACGTCGCAAAGTGGCTCAATTGTGGTTCGGCTTCGAGAAATCCGTTAATAAAAAGGACTTTCGTTTTCTTTGATTCTCATTACCATGAAAATGTATCACTTTCTCGTTTCCTTGTGGCTACAAATTTGCCTCGGCCAGACAAATACAAGAAATTTAGACTGAAACGTGAATGGCCCCAGGCATTTAAAACAATGTACCCTTCGTTAATTTTATCGCTCGTAGACATGTTCCCGTATATGCGTGCACGTGACTGTATGCATTGTACCGATATTCCTTTCATTTACATAAAAGATTTAAATGATAAAAGCATCGCAGTCGTAATGATATATATCTTCAAACGCAAATCGATATTCGAGAAATCTTTTCCGAATGATCGTCAAAATTTGTTTGCGAGACGACTGCATTTGATTGCAGCTATTGCTTGCCTCGTGGATCAGTAAATAATAGAGTTCGTACAACGAGAAATAGATTTTTAATTTAGAAGCAGAAAAAGTAACCAAGGATCGAACGTTTAAACTGCTTGAAAGGATCCTCGGGCTTATGCTGTCAGAATGGTATACGCACGTCACTGATGTTAAGGTAAACAGCTATACAGTAAATGACAGTTGGCAAGACTATTTATATGAACATTATCCTTGCGCAAACGTCAAACAGAAAAAGACAAATTATTCTGAATTTTTTTTCTCTACAATATCATTTTTAAAATTTAAGTACAATAATTCGTAACTGTTTCGACGATTTAGATTTTGTATAATAAAAACAGAAAATTTAAAATAAAAAATCTTTAAATTGATTTGTTATTGAGAGAATTAATAATAACGACAAAACAAAATATATATACAGACGTAGTATAGCTTAAGAGATGCACACGTAGGGGTGGCTGAAAGAAACAAGCCGTACGGTATGATAATGACAATCGTCCGTATGAATGTCGCATACAGATGTACGTTTTTGACATTGCATTTTTGTATCATATAAAACTTTTAATAGAGATTGAAACTACAATGGACATTTTACGTTAATTTTGATTACGCACTTTTACAATTGAGGTATAAAACGGAATTTAAATTTGAAATTGCGTTTACGGTAGTTTTTTGTTTTTTATTTTGTTAGTTAAATAAAAATGTCACATAATCATAGTATCGGGTGATATGCAAATAAACTCGTAGTATTAAATAGTAATTTAAATTATTATATCTACTATTACTAAATAATTTATTTTAAATACGTGGTTATATATTTAATATTTTTCAAACACGTTTATATTTTAATTAACAAATTAATTGTATAATAATTTTATAATTAATCTATTCTGTATATTAAATTATTTTTATTACTGTAATGAGATTTTCATAATTAAAGTTCTATATAAATGTTAATTTGAATTGAATGTAAAAATTCCGGACAAAAATATTAATAATATTTTTAATAACAAATCGGTTATGCATTAGAAACAGCATTTGACGAAACGGGGTTTCACATTTTTGTATAATTATTCAATTGGAGTTGAAACGATACTTCAGTGTCTTTGTTCGGTCAATATTCGCAATTCCATCATCTAGCGCTCCGTAGGTTTTAAATTAATTATGTACACTCAGCGGACGATTAAACTTAACGCTGCACTTCGTCGAATAATTAAAAAAATACAATCTAAACACTAACGCCAACTTCCATTTATGTTTATGGAGCGCATAATAAACTCAAAACACATCATGTGTTATCACTTTCAAGAGCCTCTCGACATCAAAATTGTTATTACTGTGACATAAACATGCCCGGAATACTACTTGTTATAAAATTGTCTTTGTGGTTTGTTAAAAAAAGTGTGCGTAGATTTCGTTGTCACTTTGTTTCTGTCATTTATTTTGTTTTGTAACTCATTTATTCCCACAAATTTGTTTAACACTGAGTAAAATATAACCGACATTCTTACTGGTTTTAACAGTAATAAAAAGACATGTACGCTCAAATAGAAATGTTGATATTTGAATTATTATTACATAAAATACTGAATAAACCGAATTACTTACTATATGAGGAAAAATTTATAAAAAAGTGTTGTATAAAAGAAAAATAATCATAATTATAAATATCTAAAAATATTACATTACTTATAATAATTCATACATGGAGAAAACGTTTTATCACAAAAAATACTATATTTACTACTACACGTAGGATGAGGCTTTTAAACATGAAAATAATACTTTTTATTACTGTTTAGATTACTGTTAAT
>JABFQC010006682.1:0-10601 GCA_022817085.1 Psilanteris sp. ZL-2020 | reverse complement strand
TTATGATATAACATTCTTCTAAAATGAGAAAATTGACTGAATGAATATCACATATTAATTATTATAATTAACAAAAATATATAAAAATCTGCAATTTCTGTCAAAATGGTAAAGAGCACCGCCTTAAATTTGGTTTATAATAAAATGATTTTGATGGGTATTTTGAATAATTTAAAATTATTATGGATATACTATATTTGATTATTAATATAATTACTTCTTAATACCGCATTCTCAAAACCATAAAAATACAAAATACAAATATTTTCGTTTTTAATTTATATGTTAATGTTAATTGAAACGATTTAATGTAATTTGACAATTTATTGTCTTTGTACAATTACAAACTGAAATATTGTTTTGCTTTTAATATAAAACTTGGTGTCATTTAATTTTAAAAAATAAAATTAAAAACAAATTTTATATAAGACATGACGCGACAGAACCCGGACAGCACAGATAACATTCCTGTAAAAAATAAGTGATAAATAGTATTTAAACAAAAATACAAAGAATCTCATTTGAATTACGTTTTCTTCCAATCAAATTCACTGAGCAAATTTTTCATAACTTTTCATTACTTTTTTTTTGGAGTTAAATGAAATTTGTCTATATCATTTTTAAGAAATAAGAATTGATTCAACAAAATTGTTAGTATTGTATTTAATAAGTTTGCAGGTATTGATGAAATTATAGACAGTTAAATACACAAAAAATGATTGAATACATAATTCAGTGAACTGAAAATATAATTTTTAATCAATTTTAATCAACTTTCTTAATTTTACTATATTCACTTTTTATTACTTTTAATCACTTATTTTTGCAGGAATAAAAAGCTTTATTTAAAAAATTAATGACTGTAAGGGACTAAAATTAAAATTAATTTATCAAATTCAATTTTTACAATTTGTTCAAAGCGATTCATAAATATCTATTAAATATTATTTAAATATAATTATGTCAATATTAATTTACATCGGTGATTATATAAAAATAATGCAATAGAAATAAAAAGTATGTATATATTACTTATGAACAATAAGAATGGTTAGGTCATTAAAAGAGACAAGCGGTTTGTTGATAATTCAGTTTTATTATAAATAAATTTGATGTTAGCGAGAATATGACTTATCGGCTAGCTTTTTACTCGTTAACTATTTACAGTCTTATCTGATGTTAAAATTTTCTGTATTAGGATGTTTGTGTACGTGTAAATGCATGTTTCGTGTATAATGTCACATATTGTATATGTAATTGTACCAGAGTTACGTACGTTTAATAATACTGTGTTTAATAGTTAAAGCATCATTTGCACCTTGACAAGCGAAAAGGAAACACATGAAAATTAAATAACAAGACTATAATACATTATAAAGATGAACTACTGATTTCTGTGACACAGTTAATAAAACACAATAAATTGATAATTTAAAGAAAAAAAAGAGAAACTATAATTCAACATTTATTTATAAGATCTTAATTTATTATAAGTAAATCAATTATGATTTAATCTTTGGATCTAATAGATTTCTTATTAATTCAATAGTTTAAATATTAAACATTTTTATATTTAATATATCATCAATATGGATACAAATTTTAATTATGAAATTACTTTAAATTCTTGCAACATTTTATATTTTAATAAACATTTATTATTTATAATACACTAAATTAATAAGAAATTAATCAATTTTATATACTATAAGTTTAAAATTTTGACGCAGAAATTCTCATATTTGTATATTTTTTTAAATATATGTATCTACATGAAAAGTTCTTTATATCCTATGAACAGAATTTATAAAATACATCAAAAGCATTCAACAGTGTAAGTTTTCGTAATAAAATAAAAAGTATATCTTAATTTAGTTTTCAGTACAATATTCAGTGAATCATTATAATAATACATTATCTAGTCACAAAAATGTCAATATCTGTAATTGTTATAATTGCTAAATTTTAATGAATTTAATAAATTAATAAACAAATTGTACATAAAATACTCCAATTGTAATGTATTTATATTGAAAATTAAAATTATATATTTTTAAACATAGCAAAAATGTCTATATATAGACAAAAAAAATGTTTTCTTATAATTGAAACAAATATGAAATTAATTTTTACCAGTTATTTTTTAATAGTGAAATGTAATAATTGATTTTTAAAGATTTAATTAACCATGGTAATGTATTAAACATTTTAAGTATCTGTTTTATAATGTGTACAATTCAAAAACTAAGTAAAATATAAGAAAAAGAAAACATAAAATTTTGTTAAAAAAATAGTTGTACTTAGACGCACGCGGCAATCCGCCTAAATCGTACGTGGCACGCCAAAAGCGGTCTTTTTGAACACAACACTGGACTTAGGGACAACTTAATGGGTTTTTGCGAACGCGCGCGTGCATAAAAGTACATACTCAGCTAATATCCTGTGATCATGTGTAAATTTGTTTGTAATAGTGTAATGTGTGTAGAAAATCGCACGAAAAAAGAGCTTTCGTTTGCTCCTTATGAACTGTATTTACAATCTTACAACTAATTTATTCACAAATAATAAATATTTAAATATGTACATATGTATAAATATCTTGCAATTATATTTACAGGACAACATTACTGTTTATATAACGAACAAACAAAATTTACAGTAGCTATAATACATTGGGTCGTGCACCTGTACAAAAGTCAAAACTTTTAGTTTTTAAAATGTTTAAAACTTTTCATTATTCTTTTCTCTTAATGTTATTGCAACGTGTAATAAAAATAAATAAAAGTGAAAAAGCATCAATTTGACTTTTCTGCAGGCATATCACGGTTGAATCTAAGATCATGCGTTGCTACCGATATACGTAGATTGATTTTTTTTCTTTTTTTAATGATAATGCAAAATAATAAATAAGAATAACAAAGGGCAGTTTGTTTGTAAGATAGTTTAGAACAAAATACGTTTTATACCTGTCATCCAAAATGATGGAATAGCAAAAAACACAATAAAAAGCGATAGTTTACAATTAAAGTAATCATTCATCGTTCTCACTATCAATCTAATTATCATAGTTTAATTATTATTTCACGAATCTTATTATATATATCGATTTTTAAATATAAATTTAAACGATTCAAAACTATGCTGTAAATTTCAGTACCAAATTCGATCCAAGCGGGTAAATTTGATTCCAATTTAGTTTGATAAGCACCGACTTTTCTATTAGTTGTAATTATAACAAGGAACGCGGAAGTTATATTCAATTTCGTCAATGCGATAAAAAGAACATTAAAACAAGTTGCGAACAATTATAATATAATTAGGAACTAAATTAATTTCTTGTGAACAAATGTGAATGAATTAGATTTGGTTAATATATAAAATAGTCACAATACTACTAAATATACTAATGATTTTTCATTTTCGTAATTAATTTCGCATGACAGAAAAGTCAGCCATATTTCTGGCTTGTTGAACTTCAGTGGAATGGAGTTCTAGCGATGAATGATACTTTGGAAATTCGGCCGACTAGTATGATTTTCACTAATTTTACATTCAAGCCCGTGAAATGCCTAATAAACATTAACAATATTAATAATAATTATAATTAATTACGAGTTATATAACCATATATATATGCATATGACATGAATATACAAATATGTAAATATACATATATATCCGTATATATACTCATATACAATAATTAGAATAATAATTAAAAATGAAAACAAAAAAAACTAAAAAGAACTATCTCTTTTCTATCGAATTATAAATCCATCGCGTAATTCGAGTCCGGAATGCTTGAGCTTTATCTAATAGTAAATTTTCAACTGCTCAGCCGGATTCGATGCGAACGGCTGTTTTATACGACAAATTAAAACGATAATAGAGGAGATGATAAATATAACGAAGAAACAGACAAAAAGCAACAACGAGGTTTCTCTTTCTACCTACAATAACTGCTAAATAGCGTGCTCATTGGTTAACGAAATTACGTTCGTTTCGCACTCTGAGTTTTTTTTAATATTTTTTTTTTTCAAATCTCATTCAGTCTATGTGCCTGTCTTTCCTAAAACAATGTACAACAAAATTCAATGCAATCGCGCAAGCATCTTGCCATCACTTTTGCGCCGAATTTAGACTTAATTTGTATATTGATTTTTTCGCATTTCAGCTAGTCTTGTCGCATTATTATTAGCGTAGATTTTTTTTTTATTTCTTCGGTGCTTTTTGTTGATTCGATTTAGAATAATCATTTCATGACGCCATTTCTTTGTCGAAATAATGGATTCGCATTTCTTCGATAGCACAACACCAGTCCAGAGCAAAACCTTCGGGGTCCTCCAGATAATACGTTCTATTTGGCTGTAAAAGAAAAAAGACATTATAAAAAACATAAGTATTTGTTATTGCTTCGATATCATTTATATGTACTTTATAATTTTCATTTGTACTGTATATTTAAAAAAGATTAAGACGTCTAATGATTTCTATAAATATTGTTGTGTTTCAATATTGTAGTATTGTTTACATAAGCATGTAATATATATAATATACGTATTCTTTATTGCTTAATTAAAATTGAAATTTTATTACAAAAATTTGAGAGTATATAATGAGAGTAACATTTGCATATATTGCAATGCTGCCTCAATTAAAAATGGATTGATTTTATAAATTAATAATAATCTAATTGTCTGGTTCTAGGGTAGAAAATTTAAACCGTAAAACGACGTCGTTACCATATAGAAAATAATTTAAATATCATTAAACACCATAATGCTCTGACGTCTAATAATAATCTAATATCTCTGTAATAAAAAGTCTTTGCAGTTTATATTGCACATAAGTATCAAGATTCTAAATATTTTAAACGTCTGTTATCGTCTGCATTATTATTTAGTTTATTAATTCAGCTATTAATTTGAGAGGCTTGTTGAAGTATATTTCCAAATTATAACGATGCTCCATTTTTTTATCATCAAAATGGTGAAATGTTGAAACACCATTTGTATCGGATCTTATCTCAACTTTAACGAAGAATGCAATTATTAAGTTCTTGCAAAACGTTGCAAAACAAAAATTTCCGTTATTTGCTAAGGTTTTGTTTGAGTTAGTGGAACGCGGTAACAATTCAAGCACGACGACAGTAGCGTCTAAACATTCGCACTGACGTCATCAAAATTCCGCGACGTTACTGACACGTGTCAATGGCGAGAGAAAATAAGTTTTCATAGGTGCAAATTTGACAAAACAACGAGCTCGAATTCGAATTGCACTGGTTCCAATTAGCTGGCTTTTATTTTTATCGTGTTTGTTTCTTATAAAAAACGCTACACGAATCCTGTATGTCATTGTATACTTGTTAACAAACAGATAAAATAAACAGCTGGTGGCCTTTTTCGTGATTAGTTGTACACATAGTGTCAGATTTTTTTATTGTCATTTGAAACATAGCACGAAGGCGTTCTTTAAATATTATTTACCGCGAGACCCACTCGCGACATCAGCGCAAGCAAACAGAATGAAAGTTTAAACGACAACAAAATTGATTTTTGATTTGGAAAAATGAATCCAGTGAAATTGATGAGAGTTGAAATACAACATTGTTGCTGAAAAAGAACATAACAGTTCAGTCATAATAGAGTAATGTTCAGTCGTGTAGAGTAAAGCTCTACAAAATTAATAATGTGATACGAATTCTATTTACAGTTTGTCATTTATACTTGATATTAAGTATTCATAACGAAAATTATATGCGATAAATATTGCGAATCGCTGTATTCTTCGAATGTATTTATATATTCAAGTTGTATCAATATTATTTAAGTTTAATAATATAACATTCAAATAATTTGTACATATGCATACATATAATCCTATTATTTCATTCGCAATATTAAAACTTATTAAAACAATATTAAAACTAATTATGTTGAAGAATGATAATCATGGTCTTATTTCTGTCTGAAAACTAAAACTGTATTAAAAGTTGCACATTTTGGAGTGATCGACTTTTAACAGCATTTTGCAGATCCCCTGAAATATTTGCTTTGGCGCATCGCGTGGGTATCGAATAATCGTTTAAATTTGAACATTTCGTCAGGGTTAGTCGGAACAGTATTTACGAAAGAATTCAACTGTAACTTGAAGTAAACAAAGAGATTAGAATCGGTGAAAGAATGCGAGAGTACCGGTAATGTGTTATGCAAGACTGTTTTCATTATCATTGTTTACTTTTATGTAATCATTCAATAAAATGTAAACGTTTTTTATATTTTAACGATGCTCGCGGTGACGATTCTCAAGATTTCCGATGTAAAAGTGTGATAAGAATTGCATTAAAAAGGCTTTATTTTTAAATATATTTAATCAGTATTGTTATTATTAATAATTCAACATTAAATGCGAAAAACAACATTGATATTAAAATTATGCTTACTTAAATATAAATGTTTCCAACGTTTCGTTACAAAAATATACAATACTTATTATTAGTGCCACATAATAATAAAAATGAGTCATTTTCTGTAATTTAATATACATAAAACTATAATGCTTTTATTTAAAAAGAATGAAGTGTAACACATAACAAGACTGACATGCATGAAGTTATAAATAGCGTTTGTAATTAAATTTAGTTTGAATTTTATATTACATTTGAAGTCTGACGTTAATGATTCAAATATTATTGTAGTTTTAAATTAATTAAATTCGCAAGCGATCCATATAACATTACCAAAGCATAACGTTTTAATCGAGATATGAACCCGTTGAGAGTCTATTTTTAAAAATGATTAAAAAACAATTTACAATAACCACTGGTAAACGTGTAATACAACGACAATAATAATAACGACTAACTTAATTAACGAGATTGCTATGAAATTTATTGATGAGTAACACGTACCGTGTGAACGAAGAAGATTTTGAAGTTTTTGGGCTCGATTCTCAACTCTTGACTAAACATGATCTCGCCTTTCAGTACCATCGCTATCGGGTCCACGTAATAGAGATGGGGCCCGGTGGTCAATAGGAGCATGCGTTTCCTCGCGAAAAGACCCTTCCTTTTGTTCACATATCCCTGTTTGATGATGAGCTGATTCATGACGAACTGATGCCACTGACTAGTGAGTCTTTGATTTTCCAGCCTCTCCTTCATTTCCTCCTGGGTCAGATCGGCGATGCCGGGCTTCTTCCTGCACTGAACCTCGACGGCCTGCGCGTTGCAGGGCTCGACCTTCGTCTCGAGACCCTCCGCTTCCTCGCCGATGCCCAGGCCGAGCAGTCGCGTGAGCTGTTTGTCGTCCAAGCCCGGCTCCAGGTGGTTGGGCACGCGGTACTGCGAGCGCATCTCCTCGTGCTCGGAGGTGCCCGGCAAGTACGGATAAATCGGAGGCGGCGTCTGCTCGTGCAGCGTCTCGAACTCCATTCCTTGGAAGAAGGGGTTCGCCCGGATGCTGGGATAGCCGGAGCCGTGCTCGTCCTGAGCGCCGAGGCGCTGCGCCGGCTCGACGACGAGCAGCTGACTCACCAGCGACTTGGCCATGCAGCAGAAGCCGTCCGGGATTTCGTAGTTGAGGTTCAAGATCTTCTGGAAGATGACGTACTCGCTGCGCGAGCGGAAGGGCGGCAGGCCCGCGACCATCTGATAAATGATGCAGCCCAGGGCCCAGAGGTCCGAGGCCCGGCTGGTCGTTCGGTCCGTGAGCACCTCGGGCGACACGTACTGCGCGGTCCCCACGAACGAACTCCGCCTGTCCCGCGGCTTGTGCTCCTGCGGCTCCTCGCTCGGCTCCTTCGTCGAACTCTGCGCCACCTCGTCCGGCTCTTTCTTCGCCACGAGCGGCTTCGTCGCGTTCGTCACACCGGGCTCCTCCTCCTTCAGGATCTTCGCGCTGCCGAAGTCCGTGATCAGGATGTGCATCTTCTCGTCCAGCAGGATGTTCTCCGGCTTGAGGTCCCGGTGGATGATGCCCAGGCCGTGCAAATACTCCAGGCCCCGCAAGATTTCCGCCGAATAGAACTTGGTGCACTCGATGTCGAACGAACCCACTTTGTTGATGTACGGTAAAAGTTCGCCGTTCTTAGCGTAGGACAGCACGAAGTACAGTCGCTCCAAGTCCTGGAACGTGCAGAACAGTCGCACGAACGAGTGCTTCGCCCCTGCCAGCATGTTCAGCACCTCCTTCTCACGCTTCACGTATTCGGTCTTCTTTTCACGAATGATGTACCGCTTGTCGCACACCTTGATCGCGTACTCCTTGTTGCTGTGGATGTCCTTTGCTAGGTACACCTGTGGAAATAAACAGTTGCGAGTTAGTTTCACATCGGGCGCTAGCGTAGGGCTTCTAACGGCATCGTTTCAGTCAATCGAATAATGTTCGGTATATATATAAATTTGGCTAACGGCAGTGTCGAGGACAGACCAGTAAAATACGGTGCTGAGTCCCCCCTAGGACCTAGAATTTTACATGAGAGGGGTTGGGGGGCCGCCCGATGTGCCCCGCCATATTTGCTCCGCGTAAACAATTTTGCACACCCGTATCTAGGCGTCCAAAAGTCGCTGTCCTCGAAACTACCGTTATACCTATATATATATAATATTTTTAATTGGGCCAGTTGATTATCGACGGACGGTCGGCCGCGAATTCCTGAGCCAATATTTTAAACGACGAAATGTTAATGCGGCTTATAATAAATCAATTAAAGAATTTAATGAAAAAGTTAATTCGAGTGCAATTGTCGCCGATATTCTAACGCGAAAGAAATTAATTAAAATTAAAATTGCGGTATAGGCATTCCCATTGCACCGGGGAATGTTATCGTTGGGTAATCTTTGTGCAACATCCGAATGTTTTAATTGATGTGAAAAGTGCTTCGTTGCTTTAAAAAATATATATATGCGTATTAATTATTAAATAAAGCGTGAAATATTGTGCGCTCCTGTCCGTGCCGTACTTTCGAACGTAAATTATTAAAGGCGTTTGCTCTTAACTATTCAATTATTCCTTTGCAATTTTATAATTCAGTGCAAATGCATAGCAGAAAACCGGAAACGCATTACACCTACCACAATGTGTGCACTCGCGTTTATGTATTGCAAACGTACAATTTCGTTTGTCTATTAAAATATTCTAAATTCATGAATTAAATGCGATTATTGCATAAATATCTTAACAACGCATTCATATTTCTTTCCATTACACGCGTACATTACGTTACGAAACATTTACATTAAATATGAATTCTAAAATACGTTATTATTACGCGAAATTAATCTCTGCTGTAATAATGAATGAATCATTTTATTTGATTCAAAAATATTAGTCACTGGAATCATTAGATTACCAGTCACATCGAGTATTTTAATACGCAATGACGTAGTTTTCAACTATATATTATTAAATATCGTACCCAACGAATGTTATCAAGCAATATTTTGCATACTTCTTTAATCGTATTACTTTTTTGTCATTCATTATTCACAAACCGTTTAGCTTTTTTTTCCTTTTTTTTTAAGCCGATAAAATTATTATTAAAACACTTTTATTAACAATATAACTATTCAAGTCGAGTCTTTGAATATTAATAGACACGGAAAAAAATAATTTATGAAAATTTAATATGAAATAAAACAAATGTATTGTCAAAATTTTCAATTTTTAGCAGAAACAAAGATGAAAATATTATTCTTTTGGTTCATTTTTACTATAATTTATAAGACAATTTGGAGGTTTTAACAGTGTAAGGTACATTATTGCTTTATTTTTTATTAAAATTTATTCTAATCACTGCTTATATTTACACCCTAATGCGCCAAGAGCCACGCACCTCCCATCCAAAGGATCAAACTATCGAACCAAAATCCCACATGTGGAAATTGCGGTAAAATTAAGTTAACGATCAATTCGATATTGGCACATATTAGTCGACGGATGACAATCGATGAACGATATCGAACCAATGTTAAAATAAGCGTTGTGCCGACACTGAGCTAATGTTAATCGAAGTTGGTTACTGAATTAAAATAATTGCAAGATAATATATTAAATTGTACACGAGAAAAATAATGATATAAATGCAACACAAAATGACCATGTTGACTACACGGTGTTAATTCAACACATAAACTTTGTAAAATTAAAACGTCCAATTTGTTTGAATAAAAACAATTGAATTCTGAGGAAAAATAACCGATGTGTTTATAAACACGGTATGCCTAAAACCGTATACAATCAATACACACCTCGTAGTAGATCCAACATATTTTGACTATTTTAAAACAAAACAATTTTTGTAGAAATTTAATGTCTTATTTTTCCCGTGTAGTATTTAGGCATCATAGGTAAAAATTCACGTAATTTTGTGTAGATTTCTATTATTATAACGTTATAAGTATAACGGAATATTAAATCATATTTTCACTAACAAAATCAACGAAAAATTATTATTTATAATGACTTCATGAAAGTATCCCTCAAGTAAAAAGTTGGTGAGAAATATGAAATTGTCCATTGATCGCATGGGCATTGTTATCGTTTTATTCGTCACGGGATTGGTCGATTTTGAATCGTCGCGTCGCGTTTAATCGAAGTCGA
>JABFQC010006681.1:0-10601 GCA_022817085.1 Psilanteris sp. ZL-2020 | reverse complement strand
CTCCAACGCGGCGCCGCCTCCGTCACCGCGCCCCCCGCCAACACGCGGCGAGCGCGCGAGCGAGCGAGCGACGCAGCGCCACACGTCAGCGAAACTAGAAAGTTGCCCCGGCCGACACCGAAGAAACGGCGCACGAAGGCCTAGAGGCCTTTCGAATTTCAATCGCGGCGAAACTTTGCTCTCCTCTCTCTCTCTCTCACCAACACACTCCATCTCACTCGCGCGCTCTCGCTCAGTCCCCCCTCCGTTCCTTCTTTCTTTCTTGCCTTTACTCCGATATCGCCGGCACCGATCGCGATCGTCGTTTCTACTTATGCGTTAATTTTAACGATCCTTCTCGCGTTGACCGGCCGAGGGGTGGGGGAGCATATTTTGATGAAGAAATTTGGTGGCCGGCCGAACTGGGTTAGCTCGCGAGTAACGGCCGCTTCTTTTGTTGCTTTTGTTCGTAGTTACGCGCTCTAGTCATTTCGGAAATCACATTGCGGCAATTCGACGCCCAGAAAATAGCGGCCTCGCGCGATTCAGTTTGACGGAACGGGGAATCGACTATGGGAGAGGGGGGCGGTTCCCACATTTTTGACTCGAACTTCGAAGCGTCGTTTTAATTTCCCGAAAGCTCTTTGCCGTGACTTTGGCATTGTTTCGTCGGGACGCACAGTCGCGTGGCATAAAGCGTCGCCCGAGCGTTTAGAAACTTTATGTATTTCCGTTAAGTTTATTCGAACATTATTTCTAACCAACTCGAGCGACGCGTCGTCCGTCTTTGTCCGACGCGGGAACCGAACTCGCAGTCCCACAGTTTGGTAACAATTGGTCGGGAACCAACAATTTTGTTATACATTACGCTGCTCGGATTTGTCGCGATTAGCATAAAAATGTATAACGTTATTTATTCGTTCTTTTCGAGTCATTGTAGGAGGATGATTTTGTATCAAACAGAGGCTGTAAACAAAATTTCCATCGTGTGCTTGTCTTATCGACGACGACACAGGTGCGACCAAGTATACCGATTGACGTCGTCACAAAAGTCTGATGAATAAATCTAACAGTCGTTAAACGTTAAAAAGAAATCAATTCATCTTAAATTGGAGCTTCAATTTTGACGGCTATTAAATTTCCTTAGTATTGTATTCAAACAAGTCAGCACTGTTTCAATTTAACGTTCAAAATAAAAATAAGTTTCTAAAAAACATTATTTCTTAGGGAAAAAATGCTGGCCAAAGTCAAACGCCCGATTGTTAGAAACACAACAATTTGTTATTGTTTCGATCGGCGAACCGACCGGGATCGGCGCCACGTCCGAGGCAAGCCGAAAATCACCGAAAAGACGAAAACATTGTGTACTCGTTAATGCGAAGGCCAGGAAAAATATTGCGCCGGCATATTGATTATCAGAATCCGGTTGCTTATTTCAAAGGTTTACGAAAATTGTTCCGTGAGCGCGAACGTAACTCGCGTTATACGGGCTCTTTTTCGATACTCAAAAAAACGGTTTTAGAATGTATAATTTATCGAGCAATAGTTGACGCAGCACGAAAGATTGCAGAACGGAAAGGTCGCAAAGGTCGTTGAAAATAGTAAACAAGCAACGAGGTAAGGTTACGCGGGGAAAAAAAAGAAAAAAATTGTATAAATATAAAATACCGGTCTCTTAAAAATATTCTGTTTTGGTGAAAATACGTAACTTTTCCGGCGAACGCGGTCTCGTATAAAGACACAATGCTTCGCGTCGAATGCGAACGAAACGAAGTATCCAGTTTTTTTTCGTTATAGCGGATATTCTAATAGAAAAACTTCCGCTTGAGACAAGCAGAATCCCGCATATCATAATAACGTGATTTCCACGAACGCGTGACGCCGCGTCACGTTTAAACAAAATTCGACACGAAAAAAAGAAAGAAAAAAAACCAACAACGGTCGTCGGTAAACAAGCAACTAGCCAAGCGACGGTTTTTTCTTGTTTACAAACAATCGGTGTTTCGAAGGTCCCGCGTAATTGTTGTGTCTGTGGCAATTTGTTTTGCACTTGAATTAGAACGGACTTTTAACCGCGATTCTCCTCAAAGGACATTTTACATGGCTCGATGCGCGATTCGCGCGCGCTCAGAGAACGGCAGTCAAAAATCGGGTCGGCTGACTACGCCGGTCGACGTAAACAAAGCGTTATTTTTGTTTCCGAGAAACCGTCGAAAACACGCGGCGACCGGGCGAATCAACAATTCGACCGCAATGTCATTTCGTTCGAGTCGCCAGCGTCGGCGTCCTCGAATCGAACTATCTAGTATCGAACTGTTAATGATCCGCGAAAGTTCTCGCACCCGAAACAACCAATTAAGATAGTTTCGTCAACTATCCGAAATAGTTGGGCGAACTCGTTCGCCCGCTGCCACCGAAATTGATGCGCGCGCTTGCGCGCGGTCACGTCCGATTGGCCGCGGGTCGGCGCGGGGCCGCGCGGCCAAATTGCGTGGCCCGTTCGGTTAATTGGCAACGTAAATGGCGACGAACGCGAAACGCCGCGGATCGTTTGAAAAGCGGCGCTGCGCGCGTGCGCCTTGGCTATTTGAAAAAGGGACAGCGCGATTGGAAAGCGATAGGAGGCGTGGGGCGCGCGAACGATCGAATCGCGCGCGCGTTATTAGCCGTCGGTTTATTCGAGAAAAGGCGCTCTCTCTTTTTTTCGTCGATTGCGGCGGTGTCGCGCATCTTCGACCGTATCGATCACGGCCTTGGCGCGGCGCGGCCCGCGACTGCGGCCGATCCGGCGTGCGAGGGTTTTCCGCGGACGCCGGCGTATCCGACAACCCCATTCCCGCGAGTAGAAAGTCGCGCGGTAAAGGCATTCGTTGGCGAAGTGACATCGGCCACGGAGAGCCGAGAGCGTGGGTATCAGCACGGAACCGAGTCTACGACGCATTGCTGCCTGCTGACTGGCTGCGCGGTTGCCACATTTCGAGGCCTTCTGGCGCGCCCGCTCTTCCGCGGCGGCGTTGCCGGTTTGGGCGCGAGTGCAAGCGCTCGCGGGAAAACTGGATTTCGAAACGAATTTTCCTGCGATGACCGGATTCCCGGCAGGCTGCGTGCGCTCGCGGTTGGCGCGCGTGCCGAAGCGACGCATCGGACGCGTTATTGTTTGTCGCGGGCGTGAGCGCGTCCGCGCTGCGATCTTTGATCGACTTTGCTTTTTGTTCGCGCGAGCTTCTTTTGTGCGACGGACGGCCGACGGGTCCGCGCGCGCTCGCGCCTTTTGTCGCGGGATTTCACCATCGTTGGTTCGGCTTGATCAAGCTCCGCGTCAAAATGCACGTCAAGTTCGAGCGAAATTAAAGCGAACGCGCTTCAACGTTTATGCAAATCGGGCATGGAAATGGATATTATATGCGAAATATAAAACTGCGCGCGCCGCCTCGGTTCGAGCGTCTCTGACGCAGAAGCGTTTGCGCGGGTTTATATTTAATATATATGAGTATAGAAATACCGTATATATGTATATATATATATATATATATATATATATATATTAGATACACAAATGAGCCGCGTATACGCACAGGCGCCGCTTATCCCAAAATCCGAGCGAATAATTTATTTCGGTTTTCAGCAATCCTCCGCCGATGTTAATATTATTATTATTGTTATTATGCTTATTATTATTACGATTATTAATATTATTACCATTGCCATCGCCATTGCTATGACTGTTACGGTCATTATTATTGTTATTATTAGACGTGGCATAGGAAACGCGATAAAACAAATATTGCGGGGCTCAGAATTTGTGCGCCAATATAGCTTTGCGTTGATAAATATTGTGCAAATACTGATCAATACCCTCTGTTCCTATGCAGTCTGCGTAACATTTCTAATTCACGTTTTTAAATAAGTTTTTCATTATTTCAGGTATGGACGCCATGCTTAATCAAGGAATCTCCTATTTGCGGATTAACTTATGTTTATATCAGCCGATGCCAAACGGTAATTAACCAAAAGAAAAACATTTAATCATAATAATGGATAATGCTACACGCGGCGCTGTAAACAACGAAACATTTGATTGCGCATTACGGGGATCGAAAGAGAAACTCGCGCACGATCGCGCGTGAAACTTTTTCGTTCGGGCCGCGCGCTCGCGGTGCGTTTTGATGGCCGAGCGAGCGATCCCCGCGGGATCGGTCGCGATCTTTAACATTCAAACGACTTTCGTGCGAGACTTGGCCGCGCGTCGGAGCAAAAAGGCCGCCCGAGATTTACGCGGCTCGTTGGTCGGCGGCACGCGGCTAAAAATAAACGCCGAAAACGGGCAAAAAGAAGGCCGATCCCGTCACCGGTATAATTGGGCGGGCGCGCGCGTGCGCGCGGGAAAGCGATCGCGCGAAAAGCGTCGCCCCGATCGGCGGAGCGCTTTGTTTCTCGTGCGCGTTTTCAAAGGCGAGCCGCGCGCCGACGACTTTGAAAATAGAAAGGCCCCGTCGCTTTCAAAATAGGCTCCGAAATATGCGCCTCCCGAAGTGGCGCGTACGGCGAGCCGCGATGGCGGCGTCGCCGCGGAGGCCGGCCCGAAGGGAAGGAGGGTTTTACGGTTTTAGACTTCGGGCGGCGCGTCGGCGTCGGGTTAAAAATAACGGCGCGACCGGCCAGCCAGTCCTCGGCGTCGTCGTCGGCGTCGTCTGCTCGTTCCTTTTCGGCGCTCGTCACTTTTTTCCATCGCCACGGGTCGCGCGCGCAACCGACTCGGCCGAACTCGGTCTCGGTTTTGGACTTGATTTTGGGCGCCGCGGGCCGTGGCGTTGCGCAAATAAAAACGCCGCAAGGTTGCGCCGCTCGTGAAAGTCGTCGCGCTGATATTTCGTCGAGAGGCCGACCAATCGCGTCTCCTTGATTTTTCGTCTTGGAGTCACGCAACCAAGGTCACGCATGGAATAGATGGAACGCGCGCTCGGGCTCTTCCCCGGCGCCGCTCTCCCGATCTGCGGATTGCCGTCGAAAAATGCACCGCGAGTTAGTTGGTCTATTTTAATAAACCCCTGACGGATCAATATCCTCAAATTCACTCCGCGCGCGGGAATTCCATTGTCGCATTCCATTGATTTTCCAATTTTTCAGTTTGTTCCCTCGCCTCTCCGCCGCTCGGCTTCGCCCTCTTTCTTTCTCCCTCTGGCTTTCGCTCTCGCGCCATCTCGCTCCCGTCGATATAAAAATTACCATTAAAACAAATTACGTTGCTCCACGGTCGTTCGATGGCACAAGTAACTTCGCTTCGATTGCTTTCATTCAAAATCGATAGAGTCGTATAATATTTCATTGCGTCTGCTTAGGTGGACGGGATATCTGTGTTTTCGAATAACGTAACGCCTTTCGAAATGGCACGCTGCCCGTCTGAAGTTGTCCGCGCATACGTGGCGCCATCTCGCGGGTGCGGCGCGAAGTCGAGGTTTCTGCCGAAAGACGTGCTTTAAACGAGTCAATTTTCTTTTTTTCTGTCATTTTTTTCAATCATTTGTGTATTATTGTTGTTGATGTTGTTATTATTATTGTCATTGTGATTGTTATTTGTAACGATGACTGTAAAAAGTATTTAAATCAAATTGCCTCGAGTTAACCTCAAAAATGGCGAGCAAAACATTTGTTCGTATTTGGAAAACCGCACAAATCAAAATAAACAACTACACGCGCGCCTTTAATGTTTGACTGACTACGATAAATTGCAATGCAAGCGTAACGTAAACAAAGTCAAAAAATGTAAACACTAGGATATTTATTATATACACGTTTCCACTGTTCCAAAACCTTTTCTTTATTTCCAGTCAAATTTGTTGATACCATTTTTTATCGGTCACACGATTTGTCTCGATAAACATGAGAATCGCTTCCAATATTGTTGCGTTCCATTTGATTAAATATTTTCGTTTCTATTCGTTTACCATTTTGACATTGTACTACGTACGCGCGCCTGTTTGGGTTCTAATAATAAAAAAGATTACATTAAACGCAACTCGAAACGTTCGTTTCAATTACGGTTAACGAACTTGACAAAACAACTCGATTTAATCGGCAAACTCATTACCGTGGATAATCAATTAAATATACATATATATTTATAAATACGGAATGAATTTCGGAATTTAACAGCGACCGTGGCTCGCATTTTACGCCGACCTAATGCTTCTCGGCTTAACCTCGAAAACGGTTTTTTTTCCAACGGACCGCGCAACGTAATACAGCCTCGTGTCATCCACTCCGGGCTCACGATCGTTTAGCGGGACATCGCGGATTCTTCGTTCCGAGGGAACGTTGCGTTCGCGCAAGCGGCCGAGTTCAAGTCGGTCCGATTTGACATTTCGACCGGCGTAGTCGCAACGGCCCGCCGAAAGCTCGTGGTTACGCAAAATTCGAACCGCGAACGCTCGCTTGGTCCGACCGCGAATCGTAATTACGGCAATTTTTCGCGCACCGTAATATTACTAATACGGAATAACGCCGGTGTAGGAATAGTCGGGATGAGGAACAGTTAGCGGCGCGGCCTGCTACCGCTCGAGGCGATCGAGCAAGGACGGTGCCGCTATTGGCGCGCGCGCCTCCTCGTCGACGCGCGTCTTTTCC
Source organism: Psilanteris sp. ZL-2020 (assembly GCA_022817085.1). Lineage (NCBI taxonomy): Eukaryota > Metazoa > Arthropoda > Insecta > Hymenoptera > Scelionidae > Psilanteris > Psilanteris sp. ZL-2020. Next base: position 3,998 of record JABFQC010006681.1, on the reverse strand, counting down.
AAAAACATGCGCCCTTTTGAAAAACAACGCGCCACGGTCGTTTTGGTTTGTCACCCGCATTGCCCGTCTTCGTCTCGCTCGCGGCGCTCCCGGCCAGCCCGTTTCACAGTACGGTACCGCGATTGGTAACACTGTTTCGCGCGCGAATCCGCGGCCGTCCGAGCGGATTCGGCCGATTTCGGCGGCCGATTTTTCGGCCGCGTTACGCCGCGGCGTGGCCGGGCCCCGCGGAATATGGCACGACGAGATACCGCATTCTCGTTTCTCGCGCAGTCGAGCTGCGGCCACACCTTTCACTAACGCCCGACCTAAGCTGGCCTAACTCTCCGAGCCTGGCTGCGGTACCCTCGTCAAAAGCCGACTAACAGTAAAGTCTTCGTCTTTTATCTATCACGCAACCGCTCGCTCTGAAATTCATGCCGCAGTCCCGACTATAATCAGATACTCGGCGTATCGCCGTTGCGCAAACGAACCGCGCAGTCCGGACGCTTTTTCCCAACTCGATTTGTCCGATTTTCGGACTCCGATCACCCGACGGGGTCGAAATCGACGGATGTTGCGTCGATGTTTTCCGACGCAAACCGTTTCGTAAACCTTGAGAATGACTCTAACTCGACTTTGATTGCCCGTGCCACTATTTCAGATCGATACAAAATTTGATTACCACAAAAACGCGTTCAGAGGCCGCTAAAACCCGAGTCTTAAATCGAGACACTTTTACACAAAATTCCTACCTATCTAATAAGACACTTATACTATCTTGTCTGTATGAGTGTCTTGAAATAAGACCCTTGGGTGACTTTTTTTGCTTTTATTGTGCCGATTTTTACAGCGGAGTCGCCCGACTTTTACGCCGCAAAAAAGGCACGCGCACAAAAACGTCTTAATTCAAGACACTAATCCCTCAACCCGCGCGCATCTCCCTTGCACCGAAACAGCTTCGTGTCATAATGCATCGACGACAACAAAGTAAGACGCATCCACTGCACTTGTTCCCTTTGACGCGTCGGTCCCGCTGTTAAAAAGTGCACGGCATTTGTTGCGCCCGCTCGCACTTGACGCGCTCGATCCGAGGAGGGTATCCCTCGACCGAGGGCAGGTCTTTATTTTCGACGAAATTACGTGGCGTACCTTCGACGTGTGAGAAACAGGTAAAAAGGTCCGGCGCCGTTTAATCCGCTGTGAGTAATTTACAACCTTTCGGGGGACAGGTGCGAAATTTCGCCGGGGTCAAAGAGCAACCGGTTCGGGTGGGCCGCGGGTCAATCCGATTCCGCGACCGCGTCACGGAATACGGAAAATTACGGCACTGGTTACGTCTTCGAGAAAAAAAAAAAAAAAAAAGAAAAAAAGAAACGATCGGGTTTTACCTTAAGACTTGCGCGCGCGGTACCGGTGTCTTAAATTAAGACGCTTGTTTTGGGATCGCGGCCGTAATTCACGGCCGATACTCGATAGCGCGCGGGCCGGGAAATAGGCTACGAGACCGTGACGAAATTGATAAGACGCGCGCGGGCGGAGCGATCGCGATCCGCGCGGCATTCCGTGACTCGCGCGTAAACAAAGTATCGGGGTTACGCGCTTTATTGATTGTGTTCGGTTTTCGAACATCGATTAATACACATTCCGATGCATTAACACCGGATCGTAACCCCTGGTCGTTCCAGTCGAGACGAACTGCGCGCCGAATAACTGAAGAATTTGAAAATAATTAATGTTCGGTGCCGAGGTCGAATTTAAAAATTTTGCACGTTTATTAACGTTTATTTGGCGAATACAACGATGCCAAGCGAACGAGAATAATTCTGAGTGTTTTAAAAAAGATACCGATATCTTAATACGAGCATAGAATTATTTTGTTGATTCAACAAAATTTTGGTTGAATCAACAAAATGCGCGTAACAACTATCTTCTATTAAGACGGTTCTTTTCTTGAATCCAGTCAGTTGCGTCTTAAAGTTGGCGTTTGAAATTAATACACGCAATACCGATTTATTTTTACAAAAAACTCGTTTCGTAAGCGCGCACGGAGAAAACGTGTATACAAATATTTGCTACATGATATTTCAAAAGTAGGATATACTGGAAAATACCATGAAAAATTACTATGCAATGTAGAAGGTTTGACAATGCTTAATAATGCGTTCATATTATACTAATTATTATTACTATTATTACTATATATATAGTTTATTAATCCAAAACAAGCGTTTTCTAAGTACAACTCAATTTGTACATTCGAACTCGTCTTTTGGTCCGAATAAACATTTATTGGACAAATTTGGAACAGAGCGTTTTCTCCGTTCGCGTACACGCGCGTCCCCGCGTGTGCGTTGGAATAAACTACAATCGATATATCGCGCGGCAACAAAAAGTTTCCCACTGCAGCTTGGGCCGGTAACGCAAGATACCTCTATGTACCTTATGGGCTGCGACAGAAGTTTGGGGCTGCATTGTTACGCGCTCCCCGGGCACGGCTCGAACCCTCGGGTCGAAAGAGAAATCCGCCGCCTGGCTGTTGCCCGCGCGTTTGCTTTTCTGGGGTCGCAGCGGCGGGCACCGCTCGGGCCCGCTTTTGTCGTGCGTTTCACCGGGCGAAGGAAATCCGATGAGAACCCGCGGCCCGAATCCGCGCGGGATTTCCCAACGCGGGTCCCGCGACCATCCGGTGTTGGGCGGGGGATGGCGGGGGGAGCCGGTTGTTCTCCGGATTACACGCGCGGCATTTTTGTTGCGATTTTTGTTTGCTCACAACGCGCCAATTAGAGTAATGAAATTGTAATGTACTCAACGGCAACCGGCACAGAAAAGGCTTTTATGTTACTTTTGAATGAAAAGTTGAAACTGAAGTTCGTGAAGTTGCTCGAACGAAGCAGTTTCATTGGTGTAATTAAGAAATTCACTTAATCCAGCTTCAGATGTAACTCGTCAATTGAACAAATTGAAATGAATAGAAAATAAAAGGTCACGCCGTTGAGTCTCGGTTTATTCCCGTTCTGGTCCGGTTTAAAGGGGCACTGTATGGTTTTTGTTGTACGAATTTTGGTATTCATTTTTTATCTTTATCCCTTATCTGAACCTCCTTATCTTAATATCGTTCGTTTTCATTTTTTAACATTCTTGTTTTTATTATTATTATTAACATATTAGGCCATTTCGACCGGGTTTGTCTGTAACAACTTTCCGTGTTAGTTTCGACGGGACATCGTTATTAAATCGACGACTGAAAACAACCGCGTTCGATCGTGTTTTTTCGCAATTTGCATCCGACGATTTCGTTGACGGCCGTTAAACGGTGGATTAAAAAACGAAGAAAAAAAATAAAACAGCAACAAAATTTCCCGTGGACTGCAAGAAACGCAAGTTTAAAGGCCGGAGTCATAAATTTGAGTCATTAGAAAAATGCGTTTTTACCAGAATTCCGAGAACCATTGTCACAGAACGGACAGAAAAATGTTCGACCCTCGTCAAAGTCGTGTTTGCCTACGGGAACAGATTTTCTTTTATAACCGAAGTCCGGTTTGGGTTAAGCTCTGTTTCGGTCGCAGGTAAAGCCGGTAACAATTTTCAGTCCATGGAACGAGAAAGCCATTACTGGACATGGTCTAGCTTTATAGTAGACATTTAGAATATATTGGGAAACCGTGCAGGAATGTTCACATTACAGTGAACGAATTCTATCGTTAAAAATATTCAAGGGTATCAGGTGCATCCGGACCAATTAATCTATCAATCCCGAGTCGCGTGAGTATCAATTGTATTTCCAACTATTTTCCACGCGTTGTCTAACTGCTCCCCTGCCTATGCACCTACCCTACCTCACCAACCATTTCCAACTTGAGTCACATTCATGTCAACCTAACTTACAGTAAAACTATAGACTAAGTAATCATAGTCAGAATAGAATGACGAAAGTAAACTACGAATAGTAAAGCGTGCATCTCAATTCACCAACAGTACCACATCCACATCAACAGACAGCACACACAGATAACCAA
>JABFQC010006680.1:0-10602 GCA_022817085.1 Psilanteris sp. ZL-2020 | reverse complement strand
ATATAACTATAAATATGATTATGGCTATAAATTTATATACAATATAAGATAAATTATAAATAATAGACTCGATATTTTTGTATACATTATTGGCTATTAAAATAAGGCAGCAGTGGAAAATAAAATCTGATTTATAAAATAATTTTAAAAGTGTCACCTACAGCAATTACAAGCGTCGACGACATATACTTATATATATACTTAGTACAAGTTCTTGTGTGGTGAGATTACTTAACACGTCTTTCTATAATTTAAATTTATAATTTTTTATCAGATATTCGTGGGTGTTTTTTAAACGGCAAATATATTACAACAGTTAAATATTTTAGTGCTTCTTTTGTTTGCTAAAATCAAAGTCGTAAGTTCTGCAATATTAATTCCACGACCTTTTAATTGTAGGATAATTGTTGCAGTGTGATCTTTTTGCTAATTTAAAATTTGTTCTTGCAATATATGATACTTACACCCAAGGTATATGGAAATACCGGAAACAAGTAGAAACAGCAAAAAAGCGGCTAAAACGCAACAGCCGCAACGATATTGACTGCCCAATTTTCTAGTGAAGCGAATATCACTATCTGATGACAGAATAGAACTTGGCGTGCCTGCTCTACTGAACTTTCTGGTGCTCACGGTGCTCACGGAAATCTGAAAATTATGAATAATTTATTTTAAAATACTGGATAGTAGATGATATTATTATCGGATTATATAAATCAAATCAACACCACTCAGAGAAAAATAGTATAAAGTCATAACTAAAAAAAATCGGTTAGTCCAATTGAAAAAATCAGATCAGTAGATATTTTGATTAATAAATTCAATTAATTTTACTGAATTTTTCAATTGTTTCAGTTAAAAATGTCAGGTTTAATTAGGTTTTATAACTTAAAATTATTACACGCAGAAAAATGTTGCATTGAAATATTATTCAAAACACAGTAACTCACGGATAAAACAAAATTTCAGTTAGAAATTACCGAACTTTTCAGTAAACATTGATGAATGTAAATATATACTGAAAATTCATCAATGTTTACAGTAAAATTTCGGTATTTTCTGACTAAATTTTTGTTTTGTCCGTGAGTTACTGTGTTTTTCATAATATTTACTGAACTTTCAGTAATTTTTAATGCAACATATTTCTGCGTGTATATAGTTATTTTAACCAAAACTGAATCTCAGAATTAATTTAACTGAATTTGACAGTTATAATACTGGTTTAACTCAACTTTTCAGTAAATCTTATAAGTATTTATTTGTCAATGTATATATATACATATATATAATACAATTATTTGTCTGTGATAAGTAATATATGCTGAAATATCCAAAATTATAAATCTATAAATCAGTTTAGACTTTCAAAACTTAATGATTGATTCAAAAATTCTGACGAGTCACGTAAAATAACAAATGATCGTTAACACCTATGACAAGATATTTTAGTTATCAATTTTTCATCTAATGATTGATTAAAATCTCACTTTGCTACTTCAACTTTATAATTGTAGTTATATTTGGCGGTTACAAAACTGTTCGATTACATATAGTTATAACGAGTCTCAAAACCTCTCACAATGTAAAAGGTTCAACTAAGAGAGGCGTGGGCGTTGCGCTCAAATAATAGACTTTCTTTGAGATTGGCATTATTCTTGCAGTATTTAGTTATTTCTTGCAAAGGCACGACTTGCATTAACATTTTATACCGCTTCCGTCTTATAGTAATATATATTTACATGAATACAATTTCTATGATTGTCTGAAATTGCAACATGACTATCGTTGAAACAGTAAATAAATGCTGAATAAAGTATTAATGAGTTTTTTTTCTACACAATTTCCTGCATACTTTCTTTCACTATTCCAATGACAATCCAGATTTGACATCTCTATATTTAATGACACATACAAATTGGCTGTCGTCTGATAATATATATAAAATATAATATGGTAGTATACATTATGATATTACAATGTTATTTTCCATAAGCAACGCAGAGGAGACAACGAAACATAATCAGACAAAAAGAAACAACAAACAAGCAAACCTTGTTTTTATGTTAATTTTTTTGTTCAATTTTATTATGGTTTGATTTGTTAATTTATATCATCCTCGGTGTGCAATCAGTAAGTGTTATTTTATTATCCCCAATAGAAAATTGGTCTCAAAATATTACTACAATAATTCAAATTGGTACAGATTAAAATACATGGAATATGCTTTTTATAATGCAAATAAAAATTCGCTGCGTTGAATCAACCGATTACGCATCAATTTCTCTTGGTACTTTCAAATGGTATGCACAGAACAGAACGAACGATTAATAAGTGCTAGCTCACACATCACAGCACGATGAATATATACCGTAATACATATTTTATTACTGCAATCTTAATTGCAAATTCTTATTGTGAAAGCGCAAACTTATATATGTTATATTTTTCTGACAAGGAACGCTTTTTTGTTATTCTTCTCTGTAATCTGTCGCATTTAAAAATGAAATTTGAAAAGAAATGAATCCGGTTTAATGGTACAAGTAGTACGTACTATTTAAACCAACAGACTAAACTTGTATTGCAAGGTGATGGATGAATTTCGTCACGAGTCACTATACAGGTTTTCATAAACTTATAATATATCTAATGAAACTCGTATTATGTGCACTTTTTTAAATATTAAATAAGAATATATTTTTTTCAATCCACAATTGATAACCATTACCAACAAGCAAAACTTTTATATTAAAATATTAATTTCTTAAGTTGTCAATCATGAATCAAATATATGTGGTTTTATTTCATAAAGTATTACTCTTTCACGTTGCAAGGTTTTATAAAATAATACAAGGGTAAGGTTATATAGATACGTAGATATATATAAAAAATACAAAGGATTTCTGTGAGATAATTTCGTTGAAATTCAAAATTTTCTATTTCAACGAAATTTTTTGTAATTATATTCATATCTAAAGCTGCAAAATCTGCTTATCTATAACCTTACTATTGTGACGACAAAGAAAAAGTATTTATTTTTGTTTTATATACTAATATACGACCCCTCAAAACTGTTTTTGAGAGATTGCATTTCATTATGATTAAAGAGGAATAACATAAGGTGTATATATATTTAAAAAGCAAGATTTTCCGATAAGTTTTGTAATAAGTACACTAAAGAAGTAAATATCATTTTTTAGTAAAAAGTTCACTAATCTGAAAGCATACTAGACGAATTAACATTCAGTTTACCAAACTTTATATTCCCGTCTTTTAAATACTGGTATTTTTTTTACTTTTTAATTTCCGTGTACAGTCGCCTCAATTTAAATGCGTCTAAAAGCAACTATTTTGAGATACAGTTGGCAAAATCTATATTTGTCAAACCACCCTATATATATATATAATATATATATTTGGCTATATAAATTTTTACTTTCTCTTTTTCGCGAAATTCAATATTTAGTAGTCATATTCCTATTAGTCGACGGCAAAATACATTCCAGTCAAATCGACACCGTATGTTTTAAATTTATACATATATATACACGCAGTTTTAACGTTTGTTTTTGATTCAATGAACTTCATATCGAGAACGTATTATAGTTAATTTAGAATTTCACTCCGAAAGTGACCATAGAATGCCTGCAATTACTTCTTGCAAGATAGTCGCGCGCAACAATGCTATATACGTCATGATTTGTCATAAGATTTGTCACAAGGTGCACATCGCGCTAGTAAATCAGTGTACATACTGATCCGTGCAATATGCCTGCTTTCTTCTTTTGATTACGAAATAAACGTAACGACGCTAACGAGTCTATCAATTGGAGTTTGTTACCGATAGGCCGGTGTTCGGCTTATGCGCCGTAACGCGCGCGAATCTACGTGTGTAAGCAAGCGTGTAATCGTCCTGGCGCGTAATACCAGCGTAAGATTGCCGGCGTTCGGATGCACTCGAAGGATACACGCGCGCGCGTTATCGCACGTAGGTGAAGTGCAGAACAAAAGTTGCCTACGCCCTCGCGCAAATGTTACGCTCGGCTCACGCTCGAAGGAGCACGAAAGGATTGCACCTTTGCAGTCATTAAAAAGTGCAAGCTATCTTCTTAAAGGTCAATCCAAGAGCGGTTTCGATTTCTAAGGCGAGAAAAATTGTACCGATCGGATTGTCTATCGCTTTTTCCCTTTATCCGGCAAATAATATTCCGTCGATATAAATCACGCGCATTAATAAATTTATTGACGCTGTCTAAGCAGTTTTTAGCGATTCGTGGGAAGCATTTGTGTTCTAATCATCCGCATTGCTCGGTAGCAAAGCGTATTAGAATTTGAAAATATAAGCAGATATATATATAGTGGTTCGGAATTGCTACCAAGTTGGTACGAGTTTTGTAACGATCGAGATATTTGATTTGACCGCATAGAAAAGTATTATATTCTTTGTTCAATAATTCCCTCGAGTCTTGATTAGTCGTCAAATTCTGTGCGTTATTGCAGTATTTACGTAACGTCGGTGTATTAGAAGGACTAGAGGTAACTCGTTGACCTTTCTACCGGTGGAAAGTAAAGTGCACTGATGTTAAAATACAAAACCACATATTTTAAGCATAATCGCAGATGCTAAATTTTGGAACGTAATAATTAATCCAGAATTATCTTAGAGGCGTAAATATTACTATAATTATATTAATACGTCAAAATGTTATGGTTTTATAAACACATAGTTATAACGTACACAGAGAAAAAATTCTGGTAACAATTACCAGAATTTATGGTAATCGTTACACAATTATATCCTTGACATGATCATTTTGGTAAAGCTAAGCATGTATTATTGTAACGACTTCCAGAATTCTAGTAATGATTACAAAAATCTGCTAATGTATACAATAAAACATGTTCATCATAACCAGAATAGTATTATCAAAGATTTTTTTTCTCAGTGTAGTATTATATTTTTGCATGTTTATAACCAATAGTTTTACGTATAATGATAGATACTGAAAATCGTTGTTTAAACTTTTATAAACTAAATTTACAATGTAACGTTTAAATTTTATTGTCAAACAATTTACGCTGTAATAGGTACACGAAAATTCTCTTATGTATAACAATAAAAACTCTTTGCTTTGACAAGTATACATTTGACAAGTACGATTTTGTACCTATTACAAGTGAAATTTTTCTCAGTGTATATTTTACGAAATTAACGTGTTAATTCAAATAAAAAACATCAACTATATGACAAAATGATTGAAGTTGAATTATATTTTGTTGATCTAACAAAACTACTTTTAGTTTAAATAACAACAATACTCTATGTTGAATGAAACGAAATTTGTTTGTCTCTACAAAATATTTCTGTACGTGTAGATTGTAGGAAATGTTTTTTAAAATGTATTAATAATTAGGGATTTATCGGAAAAATCTGTCCTTTATCCCGAGAGGCGCTTTTTTCTCGGTTGAAATCGTCTTTTATTTTATTCAAACTTCCTTTGATATGAACATTGAGTCTTATAAGCTGATCGTCGGAAAAACAGGAAGAGAGTAAGGGAGAGACAAACAGTTCAAATATTCTTTATTAGAAAATTATATTTGTCACATTAAGAATTTTGTTTCTTGCAGCATCTTACAATTTTCGATAATACGTTTTTTGAAATTATTATTAATTTCGGCCAAACAAATTAAAATCCCATTTACAAATAAAAATACAATTTTATTCGTATGAAACACAGACAATATGTTCGCCATTGTGGTGAAATAGAATATAATTTATTTAGCATAAATTATATTCAAAGATTATGTTCGTCACGTCCACTTAAAGATTTAACAAAACATTATACGGTGTATACCTGTAGTTTTTATGACAATTTCCATATTTCGTAATTTGCATATTTTAATCCAAATAATAAACATATTTCCTATGCATGTTACTTTCGAAATGACAACTAAATTGGAAGTTATTTGAATATTCGGTATCATATATGGTTTCTATATATATGTGTGTGATTAAAGTTTGAATCAGTCATTAATTATTTTTCATTTAACCACTTCGTGCTTCACAATAGCAAGCAAAAACCAGTGTTGCTGCATTTCATGCAACGATTTCGATTTTGAACATTTTAAGTAAAACAAAATTTGTGGTATTTAGTACAAAAGGAATGCAGACTTTAATGTATTTAAGGTTTCCATTGAATTCACATTGTACTAATCGATAAATATTTTAATTTGGAATGAAAAACCAGTCTTGTTTAAAATTCAGTAGAATTTAGTAGACTCAAGTTCAGTTATATTATACTGAATTGGTATATACAATGCTGTCAAGGTAACCATCTAAAAAGAAGCGGAAATTGTACAAATTTATATAATTATGGAAGGATAAATCATTGTGTTGACGATATTTGACATTTATAATTTGATACGAATTTTTAAATATTCTTAAACTCGTTATAACATTAAATATCATTTCAATTTCTAAAATACGAAAAATTATTTATTTTTGTATATATTATATATAAAGTATTGAAGGTAACACAGGTTTGTAGAAAAACCTGTGAGATTAAATTAAATTAACTGTGAGATTCTGTTTTGATTAAAATATAACTATAATCTTAAGTTGTAATGCAGCCAAAACTAATATTTTCACCTGAAACAATTGAAATATTCAGTAAAATTGACTGAGTTTGTTAATTCAAGTATCATAATTGACTGCCATATTCTATAAAAATATCTAATCTTTTCAGTTGGACCAACTAATTATTTTCAGTCATATTACTGAATACATTACTGAAAACTCGGTTAAACACTGCTAGAATAAAGTGCCTTAAATGTAACTTTTTTAAGACACGAAATGGCTTATTTAAGTCACCAGCTGTCTTAATACATGATACTCTGCATTTGATTAAGACACTTAGGCGTCTTTATTAAATTACTTTGTGTCTTAAATAAGACACATATATTATATATTTTTAGCAGTGAATTTACTGAATATATACTATTTTTTCTCTGAGTGTATGTAGTATTACATATGTAATATAATTTATAAATTTATAAAATATTTATAAAGGATTTATAATATATTAATTATATTTTAGAGATATATCTTTAAAGCATATATATTGTCATTTATTTATTTTATGTTTATTTATTTATTTATTTTTTTTGAAAATATATATATATATATTCCTAATAAATTGTATTCTTTCTGAGGTTGTATAAAGAAAAAGCTCTACCTAGGAATCTAATTTCATTGGTGTATGGCACAAAACATGGTTAACTTATGGGGAGAATAAAGGGCTGCTAGCCCAGATTTTTTTGTGGAGGACGCGACATTATTATTATGTTATAAATTATTATTATCATTATTATTATTATTATTATTATTATTATAAATATATATATTTTTGTTAATATGTGATACCACTCATTCATGTTTCAAAGAATATAAGTTGTAAACCACCATTTGTACTTTTTGCATCAGGAAAAACAGTAATTAATGTTGAAATTTAAAAGTAACAAAAATAATATAAAAAGAATACGAATTCAAGTAAGTTGAATTAATTTGCTAATCGCGAATCATAATGGGTATACAAAAGTGAATAAAAAATTCCGCAGAAACATTTTGTTTATCCAGCATGCGTAGAGCAATCTGACGAATGCCTGCACGACGATGTATATTTTATTTGTCTTATGATCGGTACTCTGACATGAACTGGATAAGGTTTTAAGGGGAGTTAGTTGGAGCTTTTTTTCTGAGGAAAAAGAGACGACTCAACGACAAAAGCATTCCTAAGGCATTATTCATGGCGACAGGTTTAAACCGGCGCAGATTTGAAGGGCCAGTTCTCCACCTCGGAGACGCGCTCAGACGAGACAGTAGCCCTCGCGACTATTAGCAGGATACCTGATATCTAATCAAATGGCCTACTTTACTGGAAATTTACTAAAATTCACTAATGTACTTTTTTTTCTATCAGTGTAAATGGACAAGTGATTGGCAAAATTGAATATATACATACATATTTTTGAATTTTCGCATTTGCTTGTTTATCGTGTTTATAACTCTTCTAAATCATATATATATATACACAGAAAGAAAGAAACACGAATATTTATAATACGGGAATATTAAATTTGAATAAACTGAATGTTAATTGGTAGGATGCTGTCAGATTGTCAAATTTGGATAAACTGGTTTACGTATTTTTGACAAACAAGAACAATGTAAGGTTAAAGTTTGATAATAATAAAATTACTTTGATTATTTTTTCAATAAATCACATTATAGCACTTTTGAATAAATCCAGAACGCCAAATATATCTTTTTTCATCAACATTTTGTTAACTTTTTTTTAAGATAGAACGTTAAAACTTGACAATTTATTTTGATCAATTTGAACAAACAGTTGTACAACCTTTGGTGAATTGAATAAGAAAAGCGAGGATGTCAAATTTGAGTAAACCGATTGTTAAATTATAATCAAAGATTCATACTATTTGATGAATGAACTATACGCATTTTTGACGAATTACAAATATAATACTTCTTTTTACTCAAAATTGATATATTTTTCTCTCAGTGTATATACGAAACGTCGTTTGTCAACGAAACTTTGTTTAATGAGCATTCGAGTGAAATGGCGCGACGCGCGTTTGTCGGATAATTATGTAAGTACGTAGTACCGATGGAATGAGGTCACAATTAAAGGGACCTCTTCTCCGGCTACGTAAGACGTAAATTATGGCTTCTAATCTTCGGTTCGACTTCTCCTGCAATAGTCAAACACAACTTAACGAATCAGAACCGAGCGTCTGTTGCCTCGGTCGCCGTCATCCACTTTGTATTCCAACAATTTTAATTCGGAATTAATCCATTATAAGCGCGTTCGTAATATGAAATGAAAATTCCTCCGCGCGCAACTATATAACCTCTTCGAATGTTGATGCAAGATCAATGATACGCTTAATAGCGGACATAATATTTAGTGGCCGAGAATATGATAACTTTGAATGCCGAGATAATATCTTAAGACGACTCAAAGAGTATACGAGGAGATACGCAATGGCGTCCAAAAATTAATGCATTCTACATACGGATTATACGTCGAGTCCTTTAATACAAGCAAAGTTGACAGTATTTTTGTGTCATACAAAACGGACAAATGTTGTTTAATTTCGCTTCGCGGTTATGTTTTCGCGAACAAACGTGCTCTTTATTAAATGAAATTAAATTTAAATTACGTTCGCTTGCAAATAGAAACGGATTTTAATTGTTAGTATTTCGATTAATTCGAACGATGTATTAATTACTGTTGTCATAATGATAGATATTTAGAGTGCTTGGAAATAATTAAATTGAACTTTTACATTTATCATAACGAAGATGGTTTTCTTCGTTTTATAATTATTACTTTAAAAACCCAATCTTTGGTTACGTTGATTAATATATACTTTTCCAATGCGAATTTATTAAATATTAAATTTCAATATTCCACGTTTGAAAAAATGCTTTACGTATAACTTTGAATTAAAGCAAATGGAGTATTGATTTCCGTGTACAAATAGAGTAAAAAAAATGCAAATTGGCATCCTGTAACCGAAGGCGAACAAATTTGGATGCAAAATTGAATTTCCCATTTGCGCGCGGCGATAACAATCCGATAATCGAATCTGTAATTTTGACCACCTCGGATAGCATCGCGGCAAATAAACGGTCGATCGCCGTGGAAATCTTTGTTGCGAATAATCGCATGCAAATGCGAATTTGCGTTTTCGTGGAAGGGCGGATTTAGTATGCGTGCGAAACGAGTGCACGCGTGCGATCCACCGGTAGTGCGCGATCAGTCCAAAACGGAACCTAATCGGCTCTTAAAGCTTCCCTCGTTTGTGAGCATTTTGTGCCCTCGAATCGATTACGCGCACGCGAGGCACAGATTAGTGATCGCGCTTAATCGGCGTTCAAATTGTACCGAGAAACGACTGCCGCGTGTGCGGAAAAAATACGCTCGTCCCATTGATTGTTTCGTGTTAGTCAACACGCTCGATTTAAGTTATTTTCAAACGCCGCGCAACACTGCGGCGCGATCTTGCCAACCGACGGTATTATAAAATAAACCGCGCCACAGAATTTCGTCAAAGCCGTGGCAATTCAAATTGCAACAGACGCGCACTTTGAATTCATTTCAGTGCTGAATTTGGAATTTATATTGAATTAAAACTGACGACTGCGCGAATTTGCAACTTTACGGACAGAAATTGTTTGGAAAAAACTGCCATATTTTTTATTAAAACAGAATTGTGGGAAACATTCTGGTTAATTTTGACATAGGACATAAGAAAACAAATGTACAACTATTTTTAAAAAATTATATTTTTGATTTTAAGTCATTACAAGATAGTAAATGTTTGATTTTATTGTATACATTTTGTTTTACGAATGGATATTTTCTTTTTAGGTTGAACGTACACTGAAAAAAAGGTTTAATAACTGTTATGAAATATATTTTTGAATAGGCGCAACCACATATTCGATAATATTTATCACTTTGTGTATAATATGTAAATGGAAATAATAATTGTTATTACCTATAAATTATATTTATC
>JABFQC010006679.1:0-10602 GCA_022817085.1 Psilanteris sp. ZL-2020 | reverse complement strand
AAGTATAGCTGTTTATTTTATTTATTTCTCGAGTGTTCACTAGTAAAATGCTAAAACATAGTTTTGGTACTTAGCAAGTAATAAATATAAGTAAATAAGTGTAACAACAACGCGAGTACATTAAACTGTAGAGTAGTCAATAAAAGTAAATGATGTTAAATAAAAGTAAACACGGGCATCTAGCGGTGTTTGCTTTTACTAGAAAGAAAATGACAGCGAACAACTTTTCCTAATACCCGAACATGTATATTTCGAAATTGCTAAACTCGCAGGATCGAATTTAATAAAATGATTTATTTGTTTCCAACATTTTCTTTAATCTCTTAAGTTAGAATAACTGGTTTTATATTTTTTTATGTTTTAATACTTTACAATATTACAAATGTCTTGGTTTTTATTGCAAATGTAAACAATGTCATGTAAACATAAGAAAATATCGATTCAATTTAATTTGTTTATATTTACGGAATGACGCGGATGATTGCGGATACGAGTATATTGAAATTATGGAAACTTCGTAATGATTATTTGAAAAAAAAAAATTAAAACGAAAGAAACACGTTTGTTGTTATTTATAAATCAAATTTATATTTCAATTCAATTTCACTTTATTTTCGTTTACAAAGTTTCAACTTTATTTAATTATCGGTTAAATGAAAGTTTATTGATGCAACGTAAAATTATTGACAATATATTATTTTAATTGTAATAGAATATGCAATTTATAAATAACCAATAATAACGTATAAATAAAGTTAAATTAATTTACAAGCGTTTATCAAGGATGACACGGACGCGAGAATGTTCATAATCCAGCGCTGCAAATTTAATTATTTGTTATATAATCAATGATACCCTAATTTTGTAAAATAAATTTGGAAAAAGTATACTTTAATATGTTTTCGAAAATGTGTAAACCGAACACGGATACATTTCACATCGAATCAAGTACGAATGCAAAATGTTTTTCATTCAAAACTTTTAATTCTACTTGATATTAACGTAGATTGCACTTCGGTCGACGTGTTCCCTGTTAGAAATGAAACGTTGTTGCAACGTTGCAGTGGCAACATACTAGCAGCTCTGCAAAAACTTTGCGAAACGTTGCAGTAAATGTGTAAATGTCCCTGAATATTAACGTTACAGGAAAGTTGAAGTAACATTGTAGTTCAGTTGCAAGAAATTTGCATTAACATCGCTGAAACAATGCTGCAACATTTATATGTAATGATTATTCATCGCAGATTTAAACATCTAAAAACAGTATTTGTTGACAAATATATTGCTAGCACAGTGGTTAAGTGTTTGGGT
Source organism: Psilanteris sp. ZL-2020 (assembly GCA_022817085.1). Taxonomy (NCBI): domain Eukaryota; kingdom Metazoa; phylum Arthropoda; class Insecta; order Hymenoptera; family Scelionidae; genus Psilanteris; species Psilanteris sp. ZL-2020. Next base: position 9,291 of record JABFQC010006679.1, on the reverse strand, counting down.
TATAGATATGGTTTTACGACATGACAGGGTGCGAATCTTCGTTAATGCGTTTTTTCAAAATAAGTTTTCCGCTTACAAGAAATGAATTTTTCTGAACACATGCATATGTTCATAATATATGTAGTACAAATACGTAAATTAAGAATCTTTTTTTTTTAAATTTCACAATCTTGTAATGTTGTATTTCTGTAGGGATTTTGGATCATTAAAATAATACGTACAATATGTAAAAATAATGAATACAATTTCCTACACAAAATACAGTAAAAATCATAATAATACAATATAAATGTTTTTAATACCTTCGAGATCATCCAACCGTTGCTATTCATATCGTAATTTTTCTCAGCGCAGTGATGCACGCGTAAGCGAATAAGCACACGCATGCGCCGTACGCGGAAGTCTCGGGAGTCTTAAAAAGATGTAAATTTGTTTGGCTTTTTCATCCATACTGACAAGTTTAAAGTTCGTCTTACTCCGAATTCGAATAACCATTATCGCAAACGGAATAAAGAACAAAACAAAATGATAAGAAAGCGCATGTAAACCATATCCCCGTTCTGCTTGGGGTTTCGTGAGTGACGCCGCACATATTCGATAATGCAAATGAAATAACCCCGCAGCACCAGTAAAGTCGAGCATAACACGTCGCGGCTTCCATTTCCGTCTTCGAACGAAGCAGCTATGCAGAGCGTAAGAAAAACGTTGGCAAAAGTTTATCTGAATTCGCGAATTGCAATGGAGTTGCCGCTCTTTCGCCGTGCTGGTAAAAGACTTTTGAAAGTTTGATTAAATTTCAAGAGCAGTTTTCGTTCGTAAAACATCGGCCATTCGAACGCGGCATCAACAATGCGACAACAGTCCCGCAGCTAGAGATATTTCTTTCCTGCCTTTTATGTTTCACTATATATATTTTATGCCGATTTTTAATTACGTTGTGTTCTTCGCGATTCACGGAGAACTGATTTGCATGAAATGTCGCGTCTGAGAAAACGGAAGGTTGATATGTTGGTACCGTTTGACTGCTTTGTTATGTTTAAGTCATTTGTTTACGTTAGAATGTTTGTTTACAAACAAGAAAAGTGTGGGTTTGTTTACGTTCAAAAGGCATTTATTTACATTAGTTTTTTGCTTCTTTTCAGCGATGTATGATTATAATGTTTAAGGAAGAGGATAAAAATTTTATTTTTGTACAAAAAAGGCGTACATTGAGATGTCAGTGATTCGAATGTAATTAATAACGCGTAATTTATATTTACAATATTTACTGCTGAGTTCTTTGACCTCTTTATATACTGACGCGAGTTGAATTGGGAATATTCAAATATGAAACGAACAATTTTTCTTTCGCGTTTTTCCTCATTTTCTCTCGATATCTGCGAATTGGATTCGTAGAATATTACGAACCATTATCTTCTAGGTTTTAAACAAGTTAAAAAAGTTTCTAATTAAAAGTTCTGTGCGGTGAAAATCGGCGTTTCATAAAAATTGCATTTCCCAATGTCGTGTAATATTTTATAATTAATTAAGGACCTATCTCTTGATAAGGCTTAACTTTAGCAAAGCAATTTAGTGTTTTACTTTTCTTAAATATTCTGCTTAATATTTTGGTTGTGTGTGGATTAAAATACGTATTACACAAAATGTGAATTCAATGTATATTATTTAATTTTATCTAGAAAATAAATGACGTTTATTTATTTGTATTATTTATATTATTAAGGAGTGAAAATTATATTGACATCTTCAATTTTTGATTTTGTTTGCTTGGAGGACAGTCGTTACATATTTAGGAAGTGAGATTTTATTAAATAATTAAGTTTAGACAAAATTCGTATCTTAGATTTTCCTGTACATTCATTTTAAACATTTCTATTAAATATCTGAGACCGTTTTGCTACTAATTTACACAATCCTACTAATTTATAAATATTAAAGTAATAAGTGTTCAAGTATCATGGTTTTTAAAATTGTGCATACGGTGTTGCCAATTGTGATCAGATGGATCAAATCATTTTACATTTCAGTGAATTTTATATAATAATTTACAAAACTATAATTTGTTTTATATTTTTTTAACAGAGATTCTAAAAAAATAACATTTAGTTATCATACACAAAATTTTGTACAAGAGGATGTGGCAACTGTGTAATGTATATAATAATAGTAAAGCAACGAGAGGTTGTCTCTCACAGTACAGTAAATTCGGAAAATTTTTGGTCGACAGTAGCAAATGGATTTTGTATGAAATTATTTTTTGTGAAGAAATTATAATAAACTAGAAAAATAAATAAATTTGATAAAATGTTTATACCCAAAACAATATAATAGTAAAGTTTCTACTTTATAAAGAAATACTTTTGTTTACTTTAAAAATACTTAAGTTTGTGTATGTTGTAAATGTTTTTGTTTGCATTAATAATTCCTGTTGATGTTGAATGTGTTATTGTTTATAATGATTGTTTACAATATTAATTCCAAGTCCATATATTGATCGAGTTATCTTATAATTATTATATTTAAGTAATAATTATAAAAATAAAGATATATAAGCGAATCGAATAATCATAACTAATATCAGTCGTAAAAGGAAATGATGTTTAATATAGAAAAAATTCATTAACAGTTTTTCAATGCAGTAACTTCATTAAATGCAGTAAATTCATTAAATGAAAACAAGTAAAACGGAAAAGTAATAACTACTTGATATAAATTGATTTGAAGAAACAAAAACGGCGCACAAAAAATTTGAATATTAAATTTGAATCTTATCTCCGCATCATCATTCGCCCGGATCACAGATTTGCTCAACCGCGGCATCATGTCTATTAATTTAGCGAAAGTTTTCTTGGAAATAGCTTTCCATGCTTTTATTAGTTCATCCAAAAGTTGTTTGCAGTTGCTACTTTATCTTAGTCATCTTTATTTATTTTTTAATCGATTTTCGGATATCGTCCAAAATAACGTATTTTGCAGTATTCTCTTATACAACAATTTTGTTGCAACAAAACAAAGAATTGTAAGATATATATGGGGTTTAATGTGTCGTTTTACGTCTTAAAACAATTTCGAAATTTCAAAATTGAATATAATTATAGGTAATATAAAGAGAAGGAAAGTTTATGCAGTTACTTTCTTAAACTACGAGCGAATATTTTACGTTTTAGTTAAACAAGTTTGTATTTTTAATAGTTAGACGATAATGTTAATTTTTATAAACAATAATATAATATAATAATAATATAAAGTAAATATAATAAGAAAATAAAATTAGATAAAATATATTACACAAACAAGATATCATAAGAAATTTAGAATATTGTTGCAAGAATCAAATACGTAATTTTTTCGAATCCTATTTTAAATTATACATAAATAAATAATTTTCAGTACTCAAAGTATTTGTTTTTACATTTTACAAAATTCTTACATGTTTACGTGGAATATATTTTTGTTTACACTAAAAGTCCTTGAAAATGTATTTATTTACATAAAAATCTGCTGTGTTTACTTAAGCAAAGGTTGTTTGCCCTCCGAATTGATTTACTCGGAGATTAATTTGAATAATACTATATAGCGATGCTGATTCGTCGATTGTATTTAACTTGGCTTGCATTTCGACGATAAAAATGTGTTACTGTTCTGATTTCGATTCGAATCCCGAGTACTGTCGGAGTCTATGAGAGACGGCAAACAGCACCGAAGACGAGTCGCCAAAAGCAACACGTATCGAGTAAACTTTGCGACGGTCATAACGCAAAGTCATCGCAAATAAATGGACAAATATTTAAGAAACAAACTAGAAACGTAGAATACGACTGGCTTAATTTTTGCCGAGCCGCACAATAAGACCGGAAGCTCGACAAAGCCGCGAGTGAGCTAAGAAGCAAAGTTTGTCTTTTGTGCCATCTTTTTCAGCACACTATTACACCGGGATTACCGGCTACTCTGGCAAAAGTGAAAGCACTTATTCCCGTCGAATGTCCCGCTTTCTTTTCCCGTTTTTTATTTGCCCCAGCGCAGACGGGGATCAGCCTCGCAAAGCGGCGTTACCAAACGTTCTACCATTGTACTATCCTCTATACGCAATAACCGTAAGCGCGAAAGAGACGGCAGTATTAAACTTTGTAAAACCGTCGCGGAGTACTATTCATACACTCAAAAGGGGTCGGGTTGTTACACTTGCTCGTTACGTCATTGTCCATTACATTTGCCATCGATTTGCATTTTAAGAAATACATTTCAAGAACCTTGGCCCCTTAATAACGCGATCAATGTCGCGGAGTCACCGCTCACATTTGCTCCATTCGAGGAGTAATTTCCATGTGACTCGTTTTGTCGGAAATATTTTTTCTTTATCGGAATAAACACCGACAAATTGTTTAACAATAATGTCAACAATATTGTCAAATAATGTCTAACAAAATGTTGAACAAAACTAACACTAATTAAACTAAGACGCAAATTTGTCGAGGATTCGTTCGCTCGGAAACGGTACCGGGGATGGCACTAAGGTGAATTGAAATGAAAAGATGGCGAATGAATTTGCGACAAGATGATACTTTCGCGTAATTTTTTATGATCTCATTCAGTGACGGTAGTCCGCAGCCGTCATTTGCTCGAACCCTCAGACATTGAAAGTGGTTTAGCCACGGGAGCTCCGCATTTATCAAATTAAGTATATAATTTCGTTCGTATCCGAGCGCGTTGCTCCTTGACAACACGCGGATTATTCGTTCACGCGGCGTTGTTTGTACTTTCACGATGAATGTTGTTTCCGCGGAGCCCTTAAGTGCTGGCTAATTACGCAAGCTTCGTCCCAATAATTTTAAAATCAGCTTTTATCAATCGCGTGAAAATAAGAATGATTTGTCACTTTTTTTTTAAAGCTCGAACAAATCGAGTTGATTCTTTTAATCAGGCTTATTGGTCGGGATTGAATTTCACGCAATGCGACGCCTCGAGAGCACGCGCGCTAGCTAATTAGCGGTTTAATAAGTTCCGGTAACACAGCGAAAAGTGTTTCGCTCGGGTGCTCGCGTCAGACGCATCTTCGAACAGCCTTCACTCGTGTCGTCAAACGCGATTACCTTCTTAGCGCTAATTAATCGAATCCCAATCGAAGGACCTCACCGGAAGTGCGAACAACCGCGCGGAAAGCAGCGTCGCGCGTTAAAGTCGGTGCAATTTGTTTCCGCGACTTATACTTTGTACCAATTATAGCTACAATATCGCAACGATTAAAAAAGCAATTTGCTCGCGGCAAATGGAATCACTTTACGACGACAAAATATGATCTCGGGTTTTACCGTCCGAGTTAATTCGCGAAACGAAGAAACACTTTTCGTCCGCGCCAAGTCGGCGGTAATAAAATTTTAAGCCGCGTTATTCGCGTAATTCCGATATAGGTTAGTTCCGGGGAATTAACGTATACCGCCATCTGTTAGTTTTCGTGAGTCGGATTCCAGGATACCAAGGTCGGAGGTCAACTTATGAAGAACAATTGCAATTCTGTTTGTGGAAATACTTTATTTCATTAAACTTTGATACATTCGTAAAGTCGGTGTCGATGGAACGAGGTTGGAAAAATTAGCAAACGATGACCTGGCGTTTCGTTGATTCGTATATTCCGTCGGGTCAACGCGGCGAGATTTGTCTTCCGGTGTCGGAGTCGCCATCGGTCCTTTATCTTATCCTGGCAAACGAATTCACGGCTGCGCACAAAAGCCGCGCGAAACTGTGTGCGATGACGTTTTTTGTCCGCTTTTTCCGTCTGTCTCTCGGCTGCGCTGAATCAGCAAACGCCGATGGATAAAATGCCACATAATTCGGCGCCATTTGATTGCTCTCCGCGGCAGCCAGCTGCCGGCTACGTCGAACGACTATTCCATTCATTCGCTTCCGTTGACGCCTCATTCGCGCGCCTCTTCTTCGTGCCGTTCTCCTGAACCAACACCGCATAACGCGCCAACCGGCGATGCTTAGGAATCAATCAGTTGATGCGCGCCACGGGGGATTATATGGGGCAAAATTGAGATGTTTTCATTTTCCCGCGGGAAAAATATCACGCCTCATTAGACGGCAGCGCGTCCAAAGGAGGAGCGCATTCAGACGGGATTTTCAATATCGGAAAATAGCATTTTTATTTTCGCACCGAGCCGCGCGCCCCCCGCGCGGCTTCGTGGCCTCCGGCGTCGAGATAAATATTTGTTTTGCGCGTATGTCTTACGCCGGCAACAGGATCCCACTTACTTGCAACGTTTTAAGATTGTGTCGAATTATTTACTCGGCGGTTATTCACTGGATAGGAATTCGACGCCGGATGAAACGCGGACGACGGTTTAACGCGAGGCTTCAAATTTGCAAAAACAAATGTTATGGGTTTGGTCTATGAACCGCAGTTGTTTACTGATTATTATTGGGTGGAATGAAAGGATTGTTAAAAATTGATTATAAATTTTCACACATGAGATCATAGTAATTGCTTTAAAGTAATGTATAAAATTATAGTAAAAGTTACTTACTTTTGTTCTAAGTATTGCTGATATTTTATTATAGAATATTTTAAATAGAATATTTCGTCATAGTTTGTGAAGAATTAATCATTTTTTTATATTCCGTGTGTTGTTTCAGATTTCAATTAAGTAACTGCTATTCTGCTTGTTTTTAGTGTTGTCAAAGGTATTAGCAGTGTAGGAAATTTGTTTTATTTTAATTTAAAATTTTAAATTATTTAATTCTTTTTAAAGATCCGGAGCTAGATTCAATAACTTTTACGAAAAAAAATTATATATAAACAATACTACATAAATACTAACGTGAGATATATTTCAAAACATAATAATAATCACTATACGTTATAAATATTTTAATCCATGTAATAATATAGTAATGTTAATATTATTTTCCAGTATATCCTAGTTTGATGTATTATACAGTAAATTTGTTCAAATATTTTCCTCGTGTAGTTTCAAAGATATTAAATAATATAAAAAGGTTAAGTTATTAACTATTATATATAGTTGTTTTTGTTGCACTTATAATTATTTCATACTAAGGTGATGATTTGGATATAGTTTGTAAGATGAAAATTTTGATAACAGACAAGATTTAAAGCAAAACAAATCTTGAATAAACATCCAAAATTTAGTTTATTCATTTATTATTAATAAAATATCATGCAGTTTCTGATTTAAATAAATATTAAGACGGGTTGATTACAAAAGTTTCTTGTACCAAAACACTAAATCCGTTAAAAAGATTTTTTTCGACTCGTCACATGCAAAACTTTTATTTATAAGATTTATTTAATTTTTGGATGATAACAGTATTAATAAAATATGTGTATTATATTATGTATATATATATATGTGTGTGTTTCTAAAATTGTCGGATATGTATTTTAATATAGATATATATACATTTTGGCAATTTATATGAAAAAAGATTTATTAAAATAAAAAAGAATATTGTTTTATGTTTGTGATTATATATATATATATTTATAATCAATATATCGAATATATGCAGAATAAAACAACAATAAATATGATTCAATTAAAATTTAATTTAAAAACACTAAACTTTAGAGTTTATTAATCGAGTTATTTTATTAAATATAAAAAATCCATAAAAATTCTTTGAATTTATTTAAAAATAAGTTGCCTATAAATATTATATTAATTGATTGAAAGTGCAATGTTTATTTTTATTACAAATTGAAGTTGGCTGTCAATTGGTGCAAATTAGTGTAATTAGTGCGTTCTTGTAGGCGCAAGAAAAGTGACTTTAAATAAACATAGAAAATGTTTTCAGAACCAATTTTATATAATATAATACTAGTTTCGAATGAAAGATTTCATTTCATATAATATTTCAAATTTTAACGTAAACAGTCTAGTGTTGAAATTGACTTTAAAATTAAGATTCAAACACGAGTTCAACGCAGCGAGAAATTTTCATTTTAATTAGAAACTTCCATTAAAAATATCAAGTTAATTCCCGAATGTAATCATTACGGAATGATTAAGTGCGCTATCATATTTTTTTATGCAAACTGTATAACTCATTTGCTTCCAAACGCGTACTTCATGTATGGGGTATAAGATGCTTAATATCATTTATCTATAGTGTTTATTTTCGATTAGGGGTTTGGGCGTATCCATTTTGAAAATGTTCAATCAATTCCGCTTCATTTTAAAGCAAATATATATAAATCAATTCAAAATAAATACAAAATGTAATTTAATTTACAGTATTGAAGTTAGTGTAATTAGTTTAATATAAAAAAATAAAATTTTTAAACAAAATTTTTGGTCCAATTATTATATGAAGACAAGTACCATTAGTCGAAAGAATATTTGATGAAATAAAAATGTATAAAAATGACTAAACTATCAACTAAATTGATTAAATTAAAACAATAATACAAATAAAAAAAAATAGTCATTGAATTATATTAATGGGTTCAAAGTCAGAATCAACCCGACGAAGTATTTTATGTTTATTTATGGAACAAATATTCGAAATTTATTTCACAAGTACAATATTTCTGTTTCGGTGCAATTTATTGATCTAAAATTAATACTTTCAGTTTTACTATCGCACCGAGTGTATACCAATATTCGTACGAGGGTATGTTTAATATGATTCGCTGTTACATCAGGATTAATCAATTTACATTGAATTTAATAATTTTTGTATTGATACTCGTCAATTATTTTTCTTTCTTACATACAAGCCATAAGCAGATCTGAAAAACTGCGATTTTTAAATTCGTTGGTTTATCTTAATTTTTGCTGCGAAAAAGGTAAAGGCTTTTCGAGCTTAAAGCTTCCACTTTAAAACTTTCTAAGTTGCGCTTTGATTCGCATCAATCCTCTATATATATAACATCCGTCTCAACTAAAAGTAATAATCTTTAGAAGAGTAAATGTTCATTATCGCCTTATATTGCTCTGTAATTCCATTTATTATATAAAAATTATTATACCGACGAATCAATAAAAGCAACGTTTCTTAAGACGTCAAAATACAAAAAACACTGCGAATCATAGAATTGCAAAGAAATGATAAAAACTTGCTATTCCATGTGTCCTTTAAACGGTAAATGTTTTCAATTTGATTCATCATAAAAATAAACATATATGAGTAAAAAAATGATAAAATTAGTTTGCTTGATGGTTATTCGATAACCGAAGAAAATGTTCAGATGGGGAAATTATGTTTACCGTGGTTTACTGCCTCACCGTATCTAAGTGCTCGAATAAGGAGTTATGAATTGGGCAAAAT
>JABFQC010006678.1:0-10604 GCA_022817085.1 Psilanteris sp. ZL-2020 | reverse complement strand
TATAATATGTAAATGGAAATAATAATTGTTATTACATATAAATTATATTTATCATATTTATTAATAGTTTATTACATGCGACATAAAAATAAAACTCCAAGCAATAAATATTATCAAATATGTGGTTCCGCCTATTCAAAAATATATTTCATAACAGTTATCAAATCTTTTACTCAGTGTACAGTATACACAAAATTGGTATTTGCACGCCAAAAAATGTAATTAAAAATTACTAAAAGTTGAGTAACATTTCTCGGCGTGTGTGTTGATAGGTATCGACCCACAAGCATTAATTGAAAAACGTACCCATAGTGGTATTTTCGAGGACAAATCAGTAAACTACTGTGCTGGGGCCCCCACAGATCTCGTACATTAGTTTTGTTAGAATTTTAAAAGGGAGCGTAGGTTGATGGGCGGTGCCCCCCGTATGTATTAGCGTTTAGAGGGAGCTTTTCCCTGTTTATCAAAAAAAAAAAAAAAAAAACAATTTGGCACACCCGTAGTTAAAAAGTCCAAAAGTGTACAAAATTATTTTTGCCAAGAAATTGTAAGGAGTGTCTTGTCTAGTTTCCTTAATCTCTCCAATTAAAAAGACAATCGAATATCTCACGTACGAGTCCTAGTGATCCTAGGATAATATTTTACTGGTTAGTCCCGATAAGTACCGCTTGGTCTAAGTTTTTAGATTGGTGCTTGTGGAGACTGATCTCAAATTATGCGCACTATTTTGCACGCGCAATCTTGCAGTTAAGAGCTCCCTAAAGTACACTGAGAGAAATTTGATAGGAAAATTAGCATGAATAATGGTAATTGAGCATTACGACTGAAAAATGATAATTTTTAACATGTTTCGAGTTAATTTTTAACATTTTTTGGGCGATTTTTTAACACTTTTTGTGTTATATGTAAGATTTTTAACATATTTTATCTAAAATTTTAACACAAAACATGTCAAAAATTATAATTTTTCAGTCGTAATGATCAATTACCATTATTCATGCTAATTTTTACTACCAAATTTCTCTCAGTGTGAACTCAGCTGAGAAACGGACTATTGATATGTATGTATACCTATATGCTTATGTGTGCATGTATATGTCACTATTTATATACAGCGCATTAATTACGGGTTTGTTGATGTAAACATATAAAAATAGTTTTTGTTGAGGTTTCGGCACACAAATGTTCACCCCGTGTTTCAAGGAGATACCTAAGGTTGTTTTTTGGGTGCAACTCCGAAACAACTATTTTAGGTATTAATCACCAATCGGCGTTTTGGCAAGACTTCTCAAAACGTAAAAATTATATTTTTACAGTGCCAGACTCGACACCTCATTACAACCGCTTGACACACATCCATAATTTGATTGCAAAATAAAATATTTACCAAGTAAATTAAATTAGTAAGATTTCGGTATGCAACCACAATGATAATATTGAACAAGAAAACCGCATAATTTACCTAAATTCAAGAGTATATTTATTTGAAAAATATATTTACATTAAAGAATACGTAAATTTTGCTCTAACGCACTTTTTGGCTTAAAATTGCATTTCATTCTTTTAGACATCCTCTATCTCTTTTTACTATTAACAAAGCTCTTCCGAAACAAACGACGACCCCGCGAATAAGTTGAAAATCGCGGGGCTCGCGGGCACGACGCGGCTCGTCGGATAAGCCGTGACGCCGTGGACCGTCGATAAGGAGGGGCGGGGGGCACCCTGGTGGCGAGTACGCGAACCGCCAGACCGATCCGTCTGCCCGTCAAAGCAGCAGGCTCGTCTCGTCAGCCATAAGCCATCCTCGAAAGCGTGCGAATCCGCGAGCGAGGCCAAGGTGAACGAGTGCGATAGGGTCGCGTGGCTGATGCCTGCGTGGTGCTGGTGTTCGGTCAGTCGCGCGTGTCCGTCTGTCCCGCGTCCCGGTTACGAAGCACTGCGAGAGAGCTCGACTGTGCATACCGTGCGAGTGGTGTAGTCGCGCGATGCCCCTATCCCGGGTGAGGTCGCGCGCGACGTACCGCTGAGAGGCTGTAGTTCTCGCGGACTATGGAGCGGCGGTCCAGCGACGGCGGCTTCCACGGCGCAGCCAGCGGCGACTGCGAATTGCGAACACCGTGCATCGTCAATGGACGCGGCCATGTTACTGCCACTGCTAGCAGAAATCCGACCGCGACGGACCAGTGAATAGCACAAAAGCAGCGTGACCGTTAATCGCGACGTTGACATTACGTGAACGTGCAGAATGCCGAAATGCGACGTAAAGACAAGGTACCTGCCAGCTACGTTCGCGTGGACCCTCCTGCTCACCGCTACGGCTCTGTTTTTTTATTTCCCGTAAGTCCAAAAAACGACGATTCAAAACTGCGGTTAAACTTTTGTCAACACGCTTTTCTTGTATTTATTTTCCATCTCTCGTGATCTGTTTTTCGTATGTTTGTCCTCTCTTTCGCTCCCTCTCTCCTTTCGTTCTCTCGACTTTCTCAAGTGCCTTCGTTTTTGATGGCAAACAGTGGGACAAGTAAGGGAAAATGAAATGAGGGTGATTTCGGAAATAAGGTTAGATAAAATGAATTAATAACAGACGGTTGCGAACAGTAACGTGCTCCAGGGTGTTATATAAATTGGACGCTTCGACCTGCTGTGATCCAATTTTTGTTAATCAATTGATCTTTTAATTACGTTTATTATGTAAACTCGCGAAACACCAACTGTTAATATACAGCTTTTTGTGCCGTTATCGTCAGACGTTGCATTTTCCTTCCAATGCGTTTCAATTAGTTTAACTTAATCTGTTGAGTTATAAAATCTTATCTACAATGTTTAATCACTGCTTTATTAATGTATTATAAACTCGCTATTTAAAATCGAATATTTATATGTGTATTATATACATAATAATAATACACTAAAAGCATGAAACAGTGAATATTTTAATGGATCTATGTTTACTTTTTCTATTTTATAATTATTGTTATTATTATTACTTTTATTTTGATTCTTTTATACTAATATCAACTTTTTTGGTCTGTAATAAGTTACTATTTCAATTGTCAACAATTTAAATTATTAACATCTACCTGTTTACTTTCCTACTAAAGTTTTTTTAAATGTTTATTACTCATAGGCATATACATTTAATTTCAAATTCATATATTTAACAATCTGAGATTGCTATTTTTATGTTTAAAGCCGTGTTTATTTCTTTGAGACTCTGTCAATAAATTAAAACTACTTTTATTTACAAACTGTAAACATAAGTAATACCAGGAGATTCCGGTTTTAATGTTACGTCTATGAGTTTCAGAAGGAATTGAATAGGATGGTAAACAAAATTGAGTGAAAGTGAGAAAGTATATGTATTAAAGTAACCTGAAGTATGATCAAGGACTGATATTAATTTATTAGTTTTACCAAGGTCTCAAATTTGCATTAAAATTTGTGAATCGGTTGATTGTTATTTAGCATATGTCCAGTACTATTATTGTTTTCTCATTTTTTTAGTACTTAATTTTTATAATTAAATATTTGAGTAATGAAATTAACATCAACTTAGCATTAGTTATTTTTAGTTTAAGTATTGTCATGTAATTTTGCATACAAATGAATTATTTCTTGTTTATAAGTCTGTAACAACAACTGAATACTTCCTTAATCATAAATAAGAAATATGAATGGAAAAAAGTGAAATGGAATGAAAAATGACAGATATGAACATGCTTAGGATGGTTTATTAAATATCAATGTATGTTTGTGTATATGTATATATATGAGTGTATTTGTTTATATCGTGGTTTTATTTTAGAGATTATTTATAAAATTTGAATTTAATATAATCATATTTGTAATTCAGATGCCGGTACTATGTGTTCCAATATCCCTGGGTGCCTGCGCTGCAAGGCGTCATCACATTCTTCGTGCTGGCAAACTTCACGCTGGCCACTTTCATGGACCCGGGTGTCATTCCAATGGGTAACAAGGACCAATTCTGTTATGTTTGAGTCTGCTGTGGCAAACATCACACTACTGATAATTAATGTGCACGTTTAAACAAAACTTATGCAGATTAAAATATTTCCATGTTTCAAATGTATAAATTAAAAATTGTGCTTAAATAAACGAATAATATTTTATTTAATGTTACGACATGCAATATTATGATTTTAAGCACAATTATATTTATTTTCGGTGCTGAGTCTGCTTATGTAAATTTGTGTTGTCGATTATGTGCCTTGAAATGTTTACTTCCAAACGTCTAAGTATTAAACTAATTATCACAATTTTATAAAATAAGATACACTTAAAACCTATACTTAATTTATTTGTTCTCCATTAAAGTAAGTGTAATACGGATTTAATTTTTGCAATAATTACATAATAATCATAAAATTGAAGTGATTTATGATCTGCACTTGTATGATATGCAATTATTGAGCAAATGGGTCTATATTTTGCATTGAGTAACACCTGATACATGACACAACGTGCGTTGCATGCATTTTTCTTTCGTCAATTTTACAATATCATCCTCGAGTGATCACGTGCGATGGAAATTTAAACTGATATTTGATAGACTTTGGCCAGTTTAAATGTGGAATATAAAATGAAGTTATTAAAATTAAATATAACTGCATATATTATTTGTTAATGCAAAAATTGAGGAAAAAAACTAAGAATGAAATAGTAATTTTACTGCAGAATCTGTATAAAATATTGAATTTGAACCTAAGTTTTTATTTCAGTGTTTTATATTAAATTCACAAGACCCATTGTGAAAGCAGCTCAGCAATGTTATCTTATTTTCATTAAACTTTCATAAATTCAACTCACGAACTGGAACAGTCAATTTTTTAACACAAGTAACTATTATATGCATTTAAATTTGATAATTAAAGGCTTATTGAATACTAAAACGAGTGATAATTTTGTCAAAATAAATAATTCATGTTCCATTTGATTGATAGTTTTATCTTTGGATTCTTAAGTGGTGAAAATTAATAATTTCTTTTAATGCGGCATTCAAATTGTATTGTTCTAAACAAAATTCTATATTTTCTACAAAATTCTACAACATTACACTCATTAGACAAACATAATGAATAATTGTTTTAAAGCGTTTGTTTTTCATGGATTTCATTTTACATAAATTAAAAAGCTTATCATGTTTCTTGAAAAGGACTTAAATCATACAATTTTATTTTGTAACAGCATCACCGGACGAGGATCGGGACGATGACTTTAGGGCTCCACTGTATAAAAGCGTTGAAATTAATGGCATTACAGTTCGTATGAAATGGTGCGTCACATGCAAATTTTACAGACCACCAAGATGTTCACATTGCAGCGTTTGCAATCACTGTATCGAGGTATGTTCATTGGTTATAAAAGGGTCTTTAATTTACTTACATTTAATTTACTTAACAATAAAAAAAATTAGCACTTTATTGCCATGCAATTACATTACACTTGGCGATCCAAGATCAACGATCCATGCAATTTTACGTTTGAAGAATTCAATTATCTTTTTATATGTTTCAGACATTCGACCATCATTGCCCTTGGGTGAACAACTGCATTGGCAGACGAAACTACAGATTTTTTTTCTTCTTTCTTTTATCACTTAGCTTCCATATGATGAGTATATTTGGATTATGTTTATACTTCGTTTTGGAGCACAAAACGCAATTAGGTGAAGCGCAAACAATTGTTGCGTATCCTTTACATAATTTATTTATTATATGCTATAATGAATTTTTTAAAATGTTATAAACAAAGCCAGATGCCATTGAAAGATCTATTGAAGTTGATTGCATAATATAATAGAAATATGTTCAAAATAATTAATTAATTACGTTATACTTTTCAAGTCTGCAATATTTCAAATAATCTGTAATCTGTGATGTAAGTTAAGAATTAGTTAATTATTCATTACGTTTATTGAAAGTGCGATCCACAAAGTTTATAATCAACAGAGATATCAGTCTTTTACATTATTGTTAAATACAAATGTAGTAGAATTCAAAAACATCGATTTGTAAAGTTGAAAAATGTTCAGTGTTGTACGACAAAGTAATATTTATAAAAGCGTCGTTCTAAAATATCGATTTATCAACTTCTTCGATGCAGGATTTATGTTATGATCAGTAATATAGATTTTTTCTTGTTTAAAGTATAATATTATTAGGTATCAATAATGCATTCACACGGTTTTATGGCGATGAAAGATTATGCCCATATTACTATTCATGATGAGTGAGAAAAAAATTGCTCACCGTTTGAACAAAGTCCATTAAATAGATATGTATGAATTTAAAATAGCTTACGTAAAAGGGAAGTTGTTTAATTCGTCAAATATGAGAAATCGAAGATCATTTAGTCATTAATATGTTAAAACGTTTAATTCAGTCTAGGAAATTAATTTCAGACGTGATATGTTACTATGAAAAAAATAAACACTTGCTAGTGAGTGCAAATTGGATGAGAAAAAATATAATTAAATATAAAATTGTATGAAATACCTCAAATAACATCGGTCAAGGACAACTGTTATTGTATGCATTTAAATGATTATGCTACAAAAAAATGAATTATTGAAAAATCTATATTTGTTACATTGAATTTAGAATTATGATTATGTAAAAATATGTACTTCAATTTAATTCCTAGTAAATATATAAATTTATTTTTAATTGTTTATAAATATTAGCAGCAAATGAATTGTATTGAATTTATAATATGATGATTATTGTCAGTAATATTATTTTAATTTTGTTTATAATTTGTTTCGTATGTATGAAAACGATTAATTTAATTCTAATTTTAACATGATTAAATTGTTAAATATTGCCAATATCAAGTGACTTTTACAGACTTTAATTGTGTTATATTTTAATATACACTTATCAATACATACCTGTCATAGCATTTTTAAAATCAATAATGAATCACTGAAATAACAATAGCTATTAACATCATATATCAATTAAAAATAATAGTATTTTATTTTCAATAATTTTATATATATGTTTATGCTTAAATTAAATATTTATAATGCAAATAAAATTAATCTATTTAAAATGGCGCACTCTTATAATTAAGCGATTAAATGAAAATATTTGAATCAAAGAGTTTGGGGAAAAAATTTTATGCAAGATTTTAATAGCTTTTTAATTTTAATAATGATAGAATATTTTAATGATGTAAAATATAACCATATATTTATAAAATCTCATTTATTCAGTTAGTTTTTTCAAAAGCAAAAGATGTTCTCTGTACTTGCTATTCAAATTACAAAAGTTTTTAATATATAATCCTTGATTGCACATTATCTAACAGTATGATCCTAATGGGCGTGGTTACACTCCTGTTCATTCCAATCATAGGACTGACGATATTTCATATATTTCTGGTGTCGCAAGGTCGTACGACGAACGAGCAGGTCACTGGGAAATTTAATGGAGGATACAATCCGTTTTCAAGTGGTTGTTGTCTACACAACTGTTGCTATACTCAATTTGGTCCACAGTATCCAAGGTGAGAGGAGAATCTATTTTTGTCTTTCTCTATATGTTTTTATAATTCAAATGACGATTATCCTAATTTGGGTCGCTAGTTACAAGAGTGTAATATATTTTTAATCAAAAAATCAAGTGCCACCTCTTTTTAACAAAAGTCTCATACTAGAATCACAGTAGCCTTAACATCGTATTGGTTTATCGCGAATACAACATTCAGCAGTCTGGATTTGAGCACTATACCCAAATGTTACAACTGTAAATAGAAAATAAAATGTTTTCTTTTCCTCAATTGCACTGTTAATGATAATATAACGTAAGATAATAGAAATTAAATTTCAATTATATTCTAACACTCTTTTTAGTTTTCCACTTCTTTATTCTACATATACACGTTTTTCTCATTTACAGTTTGATCAAGCCTGAAAAGTATTCGGGGAAAAGACGAGGCGCTTACACCTCTGAGATATCCACCATTGACAGCGAGAACCAGGTAAAAACCTACATGGATAGCAGCAATGGTGTTAGAAATGCCAGTTCAAATGCTTACAATAAGGTAAGAGCTAGTGCGAGTTTTTTTTTATTTTTTTATCACACTTTTTGTTCCACACACGTGACATAAAAAGTAAGACGAAAAGATAACATAATTACTAGCTACTTATGCTTAACGTGTAGCAACGCTAGGTTCGCTGTTGTCGCTTTCTCATACGTTGAGTTGAGAGTCGCTTTACTGTATACGAAAGTTGAGAGTGAAGTTATAATACACAATTTCCCATAATACATATACATATAAAATATTTTTACATTTTTTATTTATTAAAGAAGTAATGAATGGAGAGTTTAATGTATCTAATTTATCTGGTTACGAATATTGAATTACAATTTTTCTCATTAACTACTACTCAACTGTTAAATAAAACAAAATCAATATTAATGTCTTTATTTCAGTAGAGCCTTGAATAAGGATTAATTAGATTCATGCTGTTTACAAGAATTATAGAAGATTTATTTTTGATTTATAAAAGAAATATTTTATGTTAATAATAATGAATTCACTCGCATTTGTTTATATTGGCAGCGTAGAAAACGGTAATAAAAAATATGAAAAACTAATCTCTCAACTTTCGTTGTTTGAAGTTATTGAGGAATTGTGTCAATCCAAGCGATCCAATTATTTATTAGTGTACCATCTCAGAGATACAGTCGGATAGCAGTTCCATTGTAGAAGAAACGTTTCATAATCCAGTCAATGTTTAATCCTGTTCCATCCTTGTTTCTTGATAAAACTCTTTCAATTCGAGTGGGGTAATATATGTTCATAATTATGACTTAAGTTTGCATTTGTTTGCTCAAAGAAAAATTACGTATAAAACGGTTATAATAGTTGCACATATTGTTTACAGTTGTCTCCGGGCAGAGATGGATCAGATACAGACATGGAACCAACCGCATCTCAGTCCGCGGATTGCGAACCAACGCCACCTTTGCAAAGACATGGTTCGAAAAGCAACTTCTTTCTGCCACCTGTGGAAAGCAATAATTCACCTAGGCGTCCACCTATTTCTCACCATCGCCCCCTCTATCCGAGAGACAGTCCGCATCCTAGGCCAAGGCTAGTTTCATTTTTGACAATTAGAATATCATTTTTGTAATATATCACTTAGTTGCTTTAGGCAAACTTCATTTATATTCCTATCCTAACATATTTTTAAATATATGGAAAAAGAGTGAGTGGGGCAAGGAAAAAGTATTTCTTAAAGGAGATTTTTTTAGAATTAAATTTTTTATATAAAGTGCAGGTTATAAATGTTTTAGTTTTAAAGTAAACTAACTTACTAGGTGCATTATCAAAACTCCAGAAAAGAGTGTCGTGTCGCGAGATCTTGACTCGATGGTATAATTCTGGATAGATTGATAAGTGTCCGCAAATAATTTTTTGTTTATCAAATATATCTCTGAACCCAGCAATTATTTTTATAAATATCACAGATATAGCTTTTAATATATCGCTTATCACATCAACGTTAACATATAATTCGTACAATAGAGGGAGTATCAGCTAGTGCTGTTTTATATATATATACATATATATATATAAATAAATGAGGAACTACAATTTTAGGGGGATGAACGGATCGCGCAGTTTCACGCCGGATCCTCTTTCGCCAGACACGAGTGGATCACCGGCAGTTAGCTCTCAGCGAGGTACAGTGGGTCAGGGTGGTGCTAGTCCGACAATGCAACAGAGAATCAAGGCCATTGGGGTTCCTACCCCACTCACCATTTCCAGTCCAATTCGCAGGTACGACGAATGTACCCAATCATCAGTTCCCTAGTAGATCAATAAAATATTTTCTACATATATTTTTAATTACATAAATATAAACAATTAGTGAAAACGGTGTTTTTAAACGATTTGATAAATTAATATATTGTTTTAACTAACAAAGTACATCTTTAAAAATATCGTTTTTAAACCTATATATATAAGAAACAAAGTGTTTAATGATAAAACCTATGTATATATATATTAAATGAATATATATATATATATATATATATATATATAACGAAAAGCAGTGCGCACCTCTTTCTGTCTCACTTAACAATGAATCCAAAGCAAGAAATATATATATATATATATATTTTTGTCACGGGCTGATTACTCACAGCCGAAGCAAACTTATCTTATCTAGTATAAAAATTGCTTTCAATTATAAATTGAATCGTCATTACTTGGCACGCTTGTACTTTACCGATATTACAACTTTTGTTGATTGTCGCACTGCTGTTAAATTCTTACTACTACTACTCACTATACTTATTGTCTATTTTTTTTTTTTTTTTTTTTTTTTTTTTTTTTTTTTAATTTTTTATTTTTTTTTTTTTCCCTAAAACCACCCCCTTTTGGGTCGTGGAACAAATTTTTTATTTTTTATTTATTGAGCTTTAAAATATTTGAAAACCCCCCACCGTTTTTTCCTAATTAACCCAAGAAATTTCTCTTATAACCATCCCCAAGCCCACCGTACCCCCAAGAAATCCGTTGACCCTCTTCTGCTGGCAAAAAAAAATCAATCGACTAAAACA